>CM038642.1:270000-272500 GCA_021554675.1 Leuciscus idus | reverse complement strand
TATTGAGTTGAGTTGTTGAGTTATTGAGTTGAGTTGTTGAGTTATTGAGTTGTTGAGTTATTGAGTTGTTGAGTTATTGAGTTGAGTTGTTGAGTTATTGAGTTATTGAGTTGAGTTGTTGAGTTATTGAGTTATTGAGTTGTTGAGTTGTTGAGTTATTGAGTTATTGAGTTGTTGAGTTGTTGAGTTATTGAGTTGAGTTGTTGAGTTATTGAGTTGAATTATTGAGTTGTTGAGTTATTGAGTTGTTGAGTTGAGTTGAGTTGTTGAGTTATTGAGTTGTTGAGTTGTTGAGTTGAGTTGTTGAGTTATTGAGTTGAGTTGAGTTGTTGAGTTGAGTTGTTGAGTTGAGTTATTGAGTTGTTGAGTTCTTGAGTTGAGTTGTTGAGTTATTGAGTTGAATTATTGAGTTGTTGAGTTATTGAGTTGTTGAGTTATTGAGTTGAGTTGAGTTGTTGAGTTATTGAGTTGTTGAGTTATTGAGTTGAGTTGTTGAGTTATTGAGTTGAGTTGAGTTATTGAGTTGTTGAGTTATTGAGTTGAGTTGTTGAGTTATTGAGTTGAGTTGTTGAGTTATTGAGTTGAGTTGTTGAGTTATTGAGTTGTTGAGTTATTGAGTTGTTGAGTTATTGAGTTGAGTTGTTGAGTTATTGAGTTGAGTTGTTGAGTTATTGAGTTGAGTTGTTGAGTTATTGAGTTGTTGAGTTGTTGAGTTATTGAGTTATTGAGTTGTTGAGTTATTGAGTTATTGAGTTGAGTTGAGTTGTTGAGTTATTGAGTTGAGTTGTTGAGTTTTCCGTGAGGTGTTTCCCTGGAGATTCACTAAATAACCTGCTGGTGTTTCTCCTCCTGCTGTTGTTAACAGAGTAAATGTTGTTTTCCAAACGCTTCCACACACACTGATCCTCTTCTGTCCCGGAAGAACATCACTGGGTCGGGAGAAGCTCGCGCAACGATTGAACAAGTGGATTCTGGGAGTTTGTGGATCAGAAAGAAGCTCACTAGTTTCATCAGTACATCAGAGACACTCTCGTCTGTTTAATATCAAGTAAAATCATGATATATTGGATCTTGTTGTTGTTAAACGGGGAAAATACAAAACAGCCCTTCAATGTTCTGCCAATCATTATTACAGTTTTGGGTCTTTAGTGACCGGATCTACATCTGTCAGACGAGTCTATAGTATTAAACTCTCATGATGATCTTATAACTATCACAAACAAATCATATTAAAGGTCCCATGACATGCTACTTTTTGTAGGCTTTAATATAGGCCTTAGTGGTCCCTAGTACTGAATCTGAAATCTCTTTCCAAAAATTCAGCCTTGGTGCAGAATTATAGCCACTACAAGCCAGTCCCAGAATGAGCTTCCTTCAGACGGGCCGTTTCGGTGTCTGTAGCTTTAAATACTAATGAGGAGGAGAAAGGCGGCGCAAGGTGGAGGGTGGGTGTGGCCTTGACCATCTTGCGCAACGGTACCATGCATGTTTATGTTGGATATATTGCAATGGCACGAAGACACCCAGTCCAAGCATTTCAGTTTGACCCAGAATCTGATCCAGATAGAGAAGCAACGGATGAAGAAGTTGCAACTAAGCGGCTCCAGCAGGACGTTTCCGAATGGTTAGTTTAAAATATTATGTCTGGATACGGTACTTTATTCGGATGGTTTACAGTTATCATCATGTAGCTAACGCTAACCTACTGTTGCCTTTTCATGAGAGATCTGTAACGTCTGTAATTTATCTTATTACAATTACATCAAGCTCTGCGATCTTGAAATGCGGATATCGCGCGCGCCATATAACCAACAGGAAAACGGTTCTCCAAATAACAAAGAAGTGTACAACACTCGCGTTACAGTGTGTGTATTCACACACATACTTGATGCTGTCTACCTTTATATTAGCGCAAGTAACTGCATAGCTGCATAGCTAATGTTACAGCCACATTCTACGTGTAACAAGCTAGGTAACCATAAACAGTAAAGCAACACACTTATATATAATAGTTGACTTACTTGTCTGAGGTGTGTAGCTGAGCCAAAGAGAGTTGTTACTGATCCAGAATTTCAGACGTTCAGCAAACCCAGCTCTGTATTAACCCTTCGGTGTTCATTTGTACATCCAGTTATTGAGCAATTATTATACTTCGCTCGCTCACAAGCCATGATATCTCTCTCGTGGACAAACTAAAATCGCGCGCGCGCGTTCCTACATCCTTGTTAGCTCATTTTATCATGGGCGGAAAATATTCTCTGGGCGGGCAAAGCAGAGAAAGGGGAGGTAATATTTCTCCTTATGATGTCATAAGGAGGAGATTCAAGATCAGCCCGGTTGAGCTTCCATTTTCTCAAAGGCAGAGAAAGATAGCAAAAGCTCGATTTACACCGATTAAAATTTCTAGAAACTTGGGGACCATATACAGAGTAGGGGAACTCATATTAATGTTAAAAAACCTCAGAAATTGAAAATTTCATGTCATGGGACCTTTAAGAAT
>CM038642.1:247500-265000 GCA_021554675.1 Leuciscus idus | reverse complement strand
CGGCTGATACACTCACTGAGCCGAGCCGCTCACAGGATCAACACACACACACACACACACACACACACACACACACACACACACACACACACACACACACACTCTCACACACTCTCTCTCACACACTCTCTCTCACACACTCTCTCACACACACACACACACACACACACACACACACACACACACACATACACACACACACACACACACTCTCTCTCACATACACACACTCTCTCTCACACACACACACACACACACACACACACACACACACTCTCTCTCTCTCACACACACACACACACACACTCTCTCTCTCTCACACACACACACACTCTCACACACACACACACTCACACACACACACACACACACACACACACACACACACACTCTCACACACTCTCTCTCACACACTCTCTCACACACACACACACACACACACTCTCTCTCTCTCACACACACACACACACACACACACACACACTCTCTCACACACACACACACACACTCACACTCACACTCGACTGTGTGTGTGAACAGTCGAGATGTCGAGGCGTCTATAAAGACACAGTGTATACAGTGATGGAGAATCCTCTAGTTTAGTGACGCTCATGATGGCGAGAGCTCGAGTCGCCCACGAGCAGCTGATCCAAACTCAGAGTCAGAGTCATTATTAAAGAGGTGAAGCGTTCTCCTCCACACGAGTGTGTGTGTGTGTGTGTGTGTGTGTGTGTGTGTGTGTGTGTGTGTGTGGAGGCTCGGAGCATCAGAACACGAGTGCAGATTTGCATGAGCTAATTAGCTTGTCAAAAGTCATTTTGGAATTAGCTTGTTGATTAAAAACAATGCTAATTAGAATTAATTAAAGGAGTGATGTTAATTCTCTGGCTGCTGTTGTTACGGCTGTGACTCACATGTTGCTCTTATTGAGTTGATTTGAAGCTTTAATGGAAACGCAGAAGCACAAATCTGTTCCCGCTCGTTTCCAGGCGTTTATGAACGAGTGTTTGAACGTTTCAGCCGCAGGAAAACATGTTCGATAATCCCACCGAGAGTGTGTGTGTGTGTGTGTGTGTGTGTGTGTGTGTTCATGTTTGTGGTATTATGTGCTAATCTCCACGTCCAGCTCACGTTTCATCCAGAAATCAAAAGAACGAAAAATATAAATTTTTGCATTTGCATTAGAAATAGTGTTTATTTTATACAGTCAAACCCAAAATTATTCAGACACCAGATATAATTTTTTATATGTTTCACTAGTGTGATCAGGACACTATAGTTCACTTCTGTAAGTGAGGAGAGCAAAGTAAAGTAAACTGTGACATATTATACCCAACAATTCTTCATACAGAGACTAAAATGATTGGGACACTTTGAGCTGATCATGTTCTGCTGAAGTGTTTTGTCTTTAATTGCTAATGCTCTTTTTACACACAGACTGAACAAAATGAAGCATTGCTTGGTGATTGGTTGAGCTAAACTGGTATTATCTAATTGTGTAGTTAAATTTAACAGCTGACAGATATTCAACATAATTCATGTGTGAGACAGTCTAACAGAAGGACGGACAAAACCAGTCAAATATCAACTGAGTTCTGCTCATATTTTATTACCATTTTCTAAACTATAGCGAATAAACTGTGATAATGTGAGAATGTTGAA
This sequence comes from Leuciscus idus, assembly GCA_021554675.1. Taxonomy (NCBI): domain Eukaryota; kingdom Metazoa; phylum Chordata; class Actinopteri; order Cypriniformes; family Leuciscidae; genus Leuciscus; species Leuciscus idus. The sequence goes on along the minus strand of CM038642.1, from coordinate 263,338 downwards.
GTTGTCTGAATACATGTTGGTTTGACTGTAATTATTTGTTGACTTCAGTATATCGTGTTGAGTCACGTTTATACAGCGCTTTCTACAACACAGAGTGTTTCACAGCAGCTTTACTGAGAGAACAGGAGAATAATGCAACACAGTTTGTGTCTAGAAGAGAATAGCGTCTCAGTCCAGCTTAAGGAAGTTCAGAGATGCTTCATTATTGTTGTAAAAAAGTTCCGCTCTGGAGAAAACCATGATGTCATCGTCCAGCTCAATCATAATGGTGTCAGTGCAGGAGATCAATAATATTGATGAATATGAAGTGAGTTGATGAAGAGTTTCTCGCACACAGGGCCGATGCAGGAGACCGTCTATGACTTCTGGAGGATGATCTGGCAGGAGAACACGGCAACTATCGTCATGGTGACCAACCTGGTGGAAGTCGGCCGGGTGAGTGAACCTGGGCTTTAATATTCCCCCGATCACACGATCACAGGCCGACCGAGATCCACTGGCTGCGTCGGTTTTATTAAAGACAAAATGAAAGAAATCTCTCCGGACTGAATCCTGGTAAACATCCGAGTCCTTCAGGGAAGATCAGGAACATCGAATCTCTCCAGGCCGTTACACATCCAACACACGGATGGAGAGGAACACCTGATCCCACATGTTCATGGTGTGTTCGGTTTCCATGCTAATGTGTGTATATCGCATCAACAGCATCAACAGCAGCGATATGGAGAAACAAGATGTGCATAAAGTCTAAAAATGTGCATAAATATCGTATGCGCTCGATTGAGGCAGATAAAGATTTCATCGCGAACACTTTACAATGAGGTTCATTAGTGAACAATTGAACAATTCTTCTTAATCTTAGTTAATATTAGTTTCAATTATACGTTATTAAAAACAAAGGTTGTATTTGTTAACATTAGTTAATGCGCTGTGAACTAACATGAACATCTGGATTATTATTAACTAACATTAACAAAGATGAATAAATACTGTAACACATGTATTGCTCATGTTAGTTCATGTTAGCTCATGTTAGCTCATGTTAGCTCATGTTAGTTCATGTTAGTTCATGTTAGCGCATGTTAGCTCATGTTAGTTCATGTTAGTTCATGTTAGTTCATGTTAGCTCATGTTAGCTCATGTTAGTTCATGTTAGCTCATGTTAGCTCATGTTAGCTCATGTTAGTTCATGTTAGCTCATGTTTACTAATGAAACTTATTGTGAAGTGATACCATTTTTTCTGATGAGAAGACAGTCGGGCTGTGATTGGATAACTGGAGTAACCAGTGGACCAATGGCGTCGCAGTGTCTCTACTGTTGGTTTAGTGTTTCTGAAACACCGGAGTGTGTGATTAGAATGATTGGGTGTAATTCCCTCCAGAAGCATCTCACACACACGAGTGTGTTCCCGAACACCAGCATCCGAACGCCGGAGAACATGACAGCGTTTACTGTGTTCGTCTGACGCTCGAGACACACTCGTTTATGATGAAGGAAAAACTGAGTTTATGACTGATATTTTGCTTCAGGAAGGGATGATTTTGTTCTCTTGAACACGTGTGATGGAAACGCTGCTTTATACACACGTTTTATGCCAGATTCCAGTTTTGCAACTTTGTTAAAAATGTCAAGTTAAATCCACAACTTTGAATGGAAATTACACTTTAACAATGTCAATATGACATCAATTTCACTCAACCAATCACGTGAGTTTGGGGCGGAGCTTCCGGTTTGACTGACCAATGACGGACAGCGAGCGGCTCAGAGGGAGAGCTTTTACTCAGTTATGAATATTATAAACAGTATTGTATCTATTTTGTTTTTCTAAAACATTTTAACATTTTAAACAAAAGAGCGTGGCGTTCATGAAGAAAACTATTCATTTCATACTGTCATTCTTTCATACAGCCACAGTATCTCTGGCTAAAAGCAAAATAAACCCGCAGTGCTGGTGTCCACACACACACACACACACACACTCACATCTGGTCACTGCTATTGTTCAGGAGACGTGTGATTCCTCCCGATGGGCCGCTGTATTCTCAGCCTCAGCTTTCGAGTGTCTGAGAGAGTGAAGCTGCTCCTGCTTCATCAACGCCACCATCTGCTCCTGATGAACTCTGGGAATTCTCCCATATTATCCCGTATTCTCCCGTATTCACACATATTCTCCCGTATTCTCCCATATTCACCCGCATTCTCCCATATTTTCCCATATTCTCCCATATTCACACATATTCTCCTGTATTCACCAATATTCTCCCATATTCACCCGTATTATCCCATATTATCCCACATTCTCCCGTATTATCCTGTATTCTCCCATATTCACCCATATTATCAAATATTATCCCATATTCACCCATATTATCCCGTATTCTCCCATATTATCCCGCATTCTCCCGTATTCACCCATATTCTTCCATATTCTTCCGTATTCTCCCTTATTCACCAATATTCTTCCGTATTCTCCCGTATTATCCCACATTCTCCCGTATTCTCCCATATTATCCCGTATTCTCCCATATTCACCCTTATTCTCCCGTATTCTCCCATATTATCCCGTATTCTCACATATTCACCCAGATTCTCGCATATTCACCTATATTCTCCCGTATTATCCCGTATTCACCCATATTCTCCTATATTCTCCCCTATTCTCCCCTATTCACCCATATTCACCCGTATTCACCCATATTATCCCGTATTCTCCCGTATTCTCCCATATTCTCCCCTATTCAGCCATATTCTCCAGTATTATCCCGTAATCTCCCGTATTCTCCCATATTCTCCCATATTCAGCCATATTCACCTGTATTCTCCTGCATTATCCCGTATTTCCCATTTTCACCCATATTCTTCCGTATTCTCCCATATTCTCCCGTATTCTCCTGTATTCTCCCATATTCTCCCGTATTCTCCCGTATTCTCCCATATTCTCCCGTATTCTCCCATATTCTCCCATATTCTACCTTATTATCCCGTATTCTCCCATATTCTCCCATATTCTCCTGTATTATCCCATATTCTCCCGTATTCTCCCATATTCTCCCGTATTCTCCCATATTCATACAAGCTGGACTCACAGACGCCACCAACAACTGGACAAGAAGAAGAGCGGGACGCCGTCCAAAAACAAACACACACACACACACACATACACACACACTGCTTATCCTAATCAAAGCCAGTGTATTTAATTTCTGCTGACAAAGTCAATCTATGGATCCACATTAAAGGATTAGATTGAGAACAGACATGAAAGGAGTGTGTGATCTCGTTTCACCCTGATCTCATTGAGCTGCTAATTAAGAGCAGCACCAGATCTGTGTGTCGGAAAATACGTCTTTCCAGCTGGTAAACAGGAAAACACTCACTGTATCCGAGGCTCCTGGACATCTGTTGAGCCTCACACCCGCCATTACCCACAATGTGTGTGTGTGTGTGTGTTCTGACAGCTTCTCCATATTGTGTGTGTGTGTGAGTGTGTGAGTGTGAGGTGAGAGTGAGAGTGAGAATGTGTGTGTGTGTGTGTGTGTTCTGATAACTTCTCCATAATGTGTGTATTCTGATAACTTCTCCATAATGTGTGTGTGTGTGTGTGTGTGTGTGTGTGTGTGTGTGTGTGTGTGTTCTGATAACTTCTCCATAATGTGTGTGTTCTGATAACTTCTCCATAATGTGTGTGTGTGTGTTGTGATAACTCCTCTATAATGCTGGTCATCTGTAAGCTGATTAGTGTGAGTGTGAAGCGTCAGCACTGCTGTTCTCAGACTGGTAAAGTTAGCCCTGTTAGAGGGAGATTATCCCGGATAAAACACTGACTTCATCCGCTGTAATCTGGAGACAGCAGCGCTGTGATCATCTCCGAATCTCTGCGTCGCGTCGGGAAGAAACTCACAGAGGGACCGAGGGAGCGAGCGACACCATTGTGCCCGAAGAGCCTGTGGCGAAACCAGGATCAAATCTCAACGGAAATCTGACGCTCGGAACTAATGGGATTTTAAAACCCCATCTTAATATCTGACAAGAACAAAAGGGTCTCGTTCGGAATCACATTCCAGTCATTAATAAGCCATTAAGAGAGGAAAACTGCTGGATTCGCTCCTCGTCGACGGCTAAAATTAGAGTGTGATAAAAGTAGGCCAGAAAAACCCCGAACTTCACAAAGTCACGCCGTTCAGCAGCTCAAACCTGTCAATCACTCGTCAAAAATACTGTCATAATGCAAAAAAAACATCTTCTCTGTGTAAAACTTTAGTTTTCTTCTGATTCTTCTGCTTTGGTTTCCGATGACATTCACTCTCAATCATTAGAACAGACGTTTGGATGTATTTTTCAATTCATTTCGATTCAATTCTGTTCGATTCACATTTATTAGTACAGCGCTTTTCACAACACACATCTTTTCAAAGCAGCTTTACAGAAAATGCATGAGTCCATATTACAATTTACAGTGATCTGTTATCAGAGGAGACTGTCTAAGTTATGCATTTCAGAAATCTACATATACAAAATCACAGTTAGCGAAAAATGCATTAATTTAAACAATGTAATAATTTAAGTCAGGAACAATGAGCTCATTGAAGTAATGAATGACATATAGAGAAATGTAGCATTGTAGCATTTTTCCGTGTGTTTGTTGTTTTATCCCGGGATACTGGAGTGTGTCGCTTCAGGATGTGTGTGACTGAATATGTAAATAACTCATTAGGTGATTAATGCTCCCTCGTTTAGAGATGCTCTGATGATAATTAGGACGGAGCCGATAGCATCACGGCCCTTTGTTTTTCCGGCCTGGCGGCGACTGAGACGAAATATGCTCCGCCATTAGAGCGCAATTATCCCGCCAATTAGAGCCGTCTTAATAGACTCATAGAGAGAAAACAGGATAATAATGAGGAACGGATGGGTGCTAATAAACGGATGACAAACAGATGGACAGATAAAGGGAGAGAACGCTTGACTTCATTAATGAGTTTGAGTGATCGGAGACTGTGTGTCTCAGGAGGTGTGGTCTGGTTATGAAGGGGTTAACCTGGTTAATTAGTCTGGGATAATCTCTGGGATCCGGGACACTTCAGATCCGACTGGAAACTCCTGATGAAATGCTGATGATGTTTCTGCTTCTGTACACCATCTCATGTTTAAGCAGGTGGTGTGTGTTTGAACGATCAGCTGCTCATGAACCTGTGTGTGTGTATGTGTGTGTTCGCAGGTGAAGTGCTGTAAGTACTGGCCCGACGACACTGAGATCTACAGGGACATGAAGGTGACGCTCATCGAGACGCAGCTTCTCTCGGAATACGTCATTCGAACCTTCGCTGTGGAAAAGGTTCAACATCAGTTATAAATATAATATGATCAAACTACACTATATTCATTTCATATACAGTGACAATCGAAATGATTTCTGTTATTATTATGTGTGTGTGTGTGTGTGTGTGTGTTGACTGCAGCGAGGAGCTCATGAGATCAGAGAGATCCGGCAGTTCCACTTCACCGGCTGGCCGGATCACGGAGTGCCGTATCACTCCACGGGTCTGCTGGGATTCATCCGCCGGGTCAAAGCCAAGAGTCCTGCGAGCGCGGGGCCGATGGTGGTGCACTGCAGGTGACGCTCGCCTCTCTCTCCACACAACACCTGTGTGTGTGTGTGTGTTCTGTTAAACACCTGTGTGTGTGTGTGTGTGTGTGTGTGTGTGTCCTCAGCGCTGGAGCCGGACGCACCGGATGCTTCATCGTCATCGACATCATGCTGGACATGGCGGAGCGAGAAGGAGTCGTGGACATTTACAACTGCGTCAGAGAACTGCGATCTCGCAGGGTTAACATGGTCCAGACCGAGGTGACCAATCACACACACACCTCACGTCAACCAATCACACACACACCTCACCTCACGTCAACCAATCACACACAACCTCACATCAGCCAATCACACACACACCTCACGTCGGCCAATCACACACATCTCACATCAGCCAATCACACACACCTCACATCAGCCAATCACACACACCTCATATTCGCCAGAGCCAATCACACGCTGCCTCTCACTCAAGCCCCGCCCACTCAAGAGATACCTTGTACTTCTTGAAATAAAGTTACACTAAAGACCCATAAAGGGAACGTCTAGCCTGAGACTTTATCTGACCGTCACATGAAAAGAATCACCTGAGGATATTTCAAATGTCACTTCATGAATGATTTGCGTCAAGCGGTCCGTCTGATCGCTGTCTGGATCTGTTATATAAGTGTGTTTCCGTCGCAGACAAATATGACTATCTCAACTTTTAATAAACATTAGGTTTTCTGTGATTTCATCTATGGGTTATTTATATTCAAAAGGTTACATTTGTGCTCAAACCTGAACCAAAATCTACAGAAAAATGACCAATCATTAAATAACACTATTAAAACACTGTTTATTGAAATGAAGCTGAAATAAAATACAAATATACATATTGCATGAAATCATAGAAAATGTAAAAAATAAATGTTGCTTTGGCAACTAAATGAAATAAGTTCTTACTGGAAATAAATAAAAACTAAAACTGAAATAAAAATAAATTAAACCTAAATAGTATTTTTTTTTTTCAACTAAAAAAATGACAATAGCACAAAATAACATATTTCTAAAACATTTACTAAAATGAAAATGAAAGCTGAAAATATATCAATAAAAGCTAATTAATCATTTTCATGAAACAATTATAGTATATAAATAATACTAAAATAAAACTGAACAATATAATATAATATATAATATAATATATTGATAGCAAATGAGTACAACATAACATTTCTAAATTTATTAGAACCCCAATTTAAATATATTTAATAAATAAAATATAAAGGACATATTTCAAAATGAAATATTTCAAATTGAAAACTAAATATTTAATTATTTGGATGTACTGATCTGTCATTGGTGTATTGCTGTTTCAGGAGCAGTATGTGTTCATCCATGACGCCATCCTGGAGGCGTGTCTCTGTGGCGACACCACAATCCCGGCCAATCAGCTTCGCTCTGTGTATTACGACATGAACCGCTTGGACCCGCAGACCAACTCCAGCCAGATCAAGGAGGAGTTCAGGGTCAGTGTGGCACAACATGTGCACTACAGAAACGCATTCAGACACGTGCACTACTGAAACGCATTCAGACACGTGCACTACTGAAACGCATTCAGACACGTGCACTACTGAAACGCATTCAGACACGTGCACTACAGAAACGCATTCAGACACGTGCACTACAGAAACTCATTCAGACACGTGCACTACAGAAACGCATTCAGACACGTGCACTACAGAAACTCATTCAGACACGTGCACTACAGAAACGCATTCAGACACGTGCACTACAGGAACACATTCAGACACGTGCACTACAGAAACACATTCAGACACGTGCACTACAGAAACGCATTCAGACACGTGCACTACAGAAACGCATTCAGACACGTGCACTACAGAAACGCATTCAGACACGTGCACTACAGGAACGCATTCAGACACGTGCACTACAGAAACGCATTCAGACACGTGCACTACAGAAACGCATTCAGACACGTGCACTACTGAAACGCATTCAGACACGTGCACTACAGAAACGCATTCAGACACGTGCACTACAGAAACGCATTCAGACACGTGCACTACTGAAACGCATTCAGACACGTGCACTACAGAAACGCATTCAGACACGTGCACTACAGAAACGCATTCAGACACGTGCACTACTGAAACGCATTCAGACACGTGCACTACAGAAACGCATTCAGACACGTGCACTACTGAAACGCATTCAGACACGTGCACTACAGAAACGCATTCAGACACGTGCACTACAGAAACGCATTCAGACACGTGCACTACTGAAACGCATTCAGACACGTGCACTACAGAAACGCATTCAGACACGTGCACTACAGAAACGCATTCAGACACGTGCACTACAGAAACGCATTCAGAGACACGTGCACTACAGAAACGCATTCAGACACGTGCACTACTGAAACGCATTCAGACACGTGCACTAAACACATTCAGAGACACGTGCACTACAGAAACGCATTCAGACACGTGCACTACAGAAACGCATTCAGACACGTGCACTACAGAAACGCATTCAGACACGTGCACTACAGAAACGCATTCAGAGACACGTGCACTACAGAAACGCATTCAGACACGTGCACTACTGAAACGCATTCAGACACGTGCACTACAGAAACGCATTCAGAGACACGTGCACTACAGAAACGCATTCAGACACGTGCACTACAGAAACGCATTCAGACACGTGCACTACAGAAACGCATTCAGACACGTGCACTACAGAAACGCATTCAGACACGTGCACTACTGAAACGCATTCAGACACGTGCACTACAGAAACGCATTCAGACACGTGCACTACAGAAACGCATTCAGACACGTGCACTACAGAAACGCATTCAGACACGTGCACTACTGAAACGCATTCAGACACGTGCACTACAGAAACGCATTCAGACACGTGCACTACAGAAACGCATTCAGACACGTGCACTACTGAAACGCATTCAGACACGTGCACTACTGAAACGCATTCAGACACGTGCACTACTGAAACGCATTCAGACACGTGCACTACAGAAACGCATTCAGACACGTGCACTACAGAAACGCATTCAGACACGTGCACTACTGAAACGCATTCAGACACGTGCACTACAGAAACGCATTCAGACACGTGCACTACTGAAACGCATTCAGACACGTGCACTACAGAAACGCATTCAGACACGTGCACTACAGAAACGCATTCAGACACGTGCACTACAGAAACGCATTCAGACACGTGCACTACTGAAACGCATTCAGACACGTGCACTACAGAAACGCATTCAGACACGTGCACTACAGAAACGCATTCAGACACGTGCACTACTGAAACGCATTCAGACACGTGCACTACAGAAACGCATTCAGACACGTGCACTACTGAAACGCATTCAGACACGTGCACTACAGAAACGCATTCAGACACGTGCACTACAGAAACGCATTCAGACACGTGCACTACAGAAACGCATTCAGACACGTGCACTACTGAAACGCATTCAGACACGTGCACTACAGAAACGCATTCAGACACGTGCACTACAGAAATGCATTCAGACACGTGCACTACAGAAACACATTCAGAGAGTCAAGCACACTGAATAATGAAGTAAAACATTTTATATGGTGCTCCGTCAAAAATGACAGAATATTTTTTTTTATTATTTCAATGAAATGATTTTACTATATATTAGTTTGATAATGTTTTTTTTATTAATATTTTGTATTTTTAGTGGATTTTATGGTATTAAATTATATTTACACTGTATTTATAATCCATTTATTAAACGCTGTACAGCAACAGACTGAAGTTTGATCCCTTTTCAAAGACGACACTTGGCAGATTATTTCTGACGTGAAAAAGTTAAATAAAAAAAAGTTACAGAATTTTATGTTTATTGTTATTAAAAATGCACAAAAATATTATTTTCAATTTTTATATGAAATATACATTTTAAAAGACACATTTTACTCTAAAACTGCAAGAAATAAATATGTGTAATAAATCTAAACAAGTTGTGTTCCAAATTTGAGGTTGATATCTCAGTAAATGATCTTTCAGTGAGAGTGTGTTCGGCTGCAGTACCAAACGCTTCCACTAGAGGAAACTCGTCTCCATTCATTTCCACTGCGCTCATGTTTGACCGCGAGGAGCACAAGTGGGACTATTGTTTTCAGGATAATTTAACCTTTTCAAATCATGTTCATGATTATTTTTTTTTCTGTATTTACATAGAAAGTACCAAAACCTTTACCAAGTTTTGTACCAAGTAAAAAATAAAAATAAAAACAATACGTAGAATTTTTTGGTAAAAAATTACGAAGAGCACCAGCGGGTTAACGCTGTAATAGAATGAAGTAAGTTGATATAAATATGGTATGTTTCCTTCGGCAGACGTTGAACATGGTGACGCCGACGTTACGCGTGGAGGACTGTAGCATCGCTCTGCTGCCGCGGAACCACGAGAAGAACCGATGCATGGATGTTCTTCCTCCTGACCGATGCCTGCCCTTCCTCATCACCATCGACGGCGAGAGCAGCAACTACATCAACGCCGCGCTCATGGACGTACGTTACCCACGCTCACGGGATCATGTGCTCAGTGAAAACGCTTCAGAAACAGGGGGTTAGGAATTCATTCATTCCACTGCCAGGAAAATGGCTAAAAGCGATCCATACCAGTCCATGCCAGTGAATGAACACAAGCGGCTGTTTGTGACAGGCGAAAAATGCACACAAATATATATTTTCAAAAGCACATTTTACTCTAAAACTGCAAGAAAATCAAAGCCATAAATCTAAACAAGTTGTGTTAAAAATTTGAGCCTGATATCTCAAAAAATTATCTTTCAGTGAGATGTTGTTCGGCTGCAGTACCAAACGCTTCCACTAGAGGAGACTCGTCATGTTTGACCACGAGGAGCTCAAGTGTGAATATTGTTTTCAGGACCATTTAACCTTTTCAAATGATGTCCATGATTGTGTGTGTGTTCACACAGCAAGTGCCAAAACCTTTACCAAGTTTCGTACCATTCCGATAAAAAAAAAAAACGAAACGTAACATTTTCAGCGTAAAACGTTTAGTAAAACAAAAAAATTTAAAAATGTAAAACTAAACATTTTTAAAACGTAAAATGTAAAACTAAACTATCATCACCATCGAGGAAGAGAGCAACAGCTACATCAACGCCGCGATCATGTGATCCTGTGATCATGTGCTCAATGAAAATATTCAGAAACAGGTGGAATTGATTCATTCCACGTCCAGGAAAATGGCTAAAAGCGATCCATACCAGCGAACAAACACAAGCGTGCGTGCGTGCGTGCGTTTGTTTGTTTGTTTGTTTGTTTGTTTGTTAAACACACATTTGTTTTCATCACAGTAAATGTGAGTGCCAGCGCTGGTAATAAAACACGAGATGTGTGTGTGTGAACACTGGAGCGCTACACTTCTCCAGGCGATTAGGCAAGCAGACGGTGGCGTGTAAATAAGATGTTAATGAGATGTTTTTCTCTCTTCATCTTCATCATCATCATCTTCATCCTCCTCTTCATCATCAGAGCTACAAGCAGCCGTCGGCGTTCATCGTTACCCAGCATCCTCTGCCCAACACCGTCAAGGACTTCTGGCGGCTGGTGCTGGACTATCACTGCACGTCTATCGTCATGCTGAACGACGTGGACCCTGCGCAGGTGACACACACACACACACATGCACACACCTGACACACACACACACACACACACACACACACACACCTGACACACACACACACACGCACACATGCACACACCTGACACACACACACACACACACCTGACACATACCAGTATCAGACGGATTCACACACACAACTTTGAGCCCAAATGTTCACTCGAGGAGATTTCCAATAATTTCGCGCTTCTCTGATGTCCGTTAATGGTCACATGACAAAATATTAAAGGAAGTCTTTTGTTTTGATTGATCTGATTTTTTATTCAGATTGTACGTTTTTATGACATACTTAATTATGTGTTTTATTTTGCTTTTTTATTTAAAAAAATTGTTTTAATTTTGATTTGATTTTGATCTATTATTTTATATATTATGTATTATTATGTTTGATATAATTAATTATTTTGCTTGTTTTTATTTAAAAATGATTTACTTTAATTGTACACTTTTATGGTTTAATTAATCATTAGTAAATATTATTTTGATCTATTATTTAATATAATATTCATATTTTTTATATATTTAATATATTTAATATAATAACTTTATATTTTTTATAATATATAATATTATATTCATTATTAATTATTTTGCTTGTTTTTATTTTAGAATAAATTATTTTAGTTTTATGGTTTAATTATTAATAAGTGTTTTTTATTTTGATCTATTATTTTAAAATAATAATGTTTTATGTAATATTAATATTTTTATTGTATATAATAATTTTATATTTTATATAATATATACATAATTTATATTACTTTTTAATTTGTATTTGTCATTTATATAAATCATTGATATAATTAATTATTAATAATTTTGCTTTTTTTATGATTTTTTAATTGTACATTTTTATATAATATAAAAAAAATGTATATCATATATATATATATATATTTAAATAAAGTTTTTTTCCGATTGAATTAATTATTTGTCATTGATATAAATCATTGATATAATAAATTATTTAATAATTAATCTTTATTCATGTAAATGCGCATGAAAGTCATGTTCAGCCTATTATTCAAATCAGTAATTAAAAGTTTCATGCTTAAAGTAAACATGTAATTGCGTTTGGGATTTGATTTCTAGACATGAATGTTTTATTTATTCATTCATTTATAATAAATTACTGTTGAATAATTGGAAATAAGACCAGGAGCATGAATACATCTGCTTTTCATGTTGACTTTTTGACACTCTCTACCAGTAGAAGTGTGTGAGTTGTGTAGTTGTGTAGTTGTGCAGTTGTGTAGTTGTGCAGTTGTGTAGTTGTGCTGGTTTGCACTGGTTAGGTGTTGGTGAAGCTGTTCTGAACTGGTGAAGATGACCAGGGGTTTTAGCTCGTTAATCAGCCGAAACACACTGAACTGACACTGGTGTGTGTGATTTCTGTCACAAGTTGATGTGTGTGTGTTGTGTGTGTTCTCTCCTCAGATGTGTGTGTTCTCTCCTCAGTTGTGTGTTCTCTCCTCAGTTGTGTGTGTTCTCTCCTCAGTTGTGTGTGTTCTCTCCTCAGTTGTGTGTTCTCTCCTCAGATGTGTGTGTTCTCTCCTCAGATGTGTGTGTTCTCTCCTCAGTTGTGTGTGTTCTCTCCTCAGTTGTGTGTGTTCTCTCCTCAGTTGTGTGTGTTCTCTCCTCAGATGTGTGTTCTCTCCTCAGTTGTGTGTTCTCTCCTCAGTTGTGTGTGTTCTCTCCTCAGTTGTGTGTGTTCTCTCCTCAGTTGTGTGTGTTCTCTCCTCAGTTGTGTGTGTTCTCTCCTCAGATGTGTGTGTTCTCTCCTCAGTTGTGTGTGTTCTCTCCTCAGTTGTGTGTGTTCTCTCCTCAGTTGTGTGTGTTCTCTCCTCAGATGTGTGTGTTCTCTCCTCAGTTGTGTGTGTTCTCTCCTCAGTTGTGTGTGTTCTCTCCTCAGTTGTGTGTGTTCTCTCCTCAGTTGTGTGTGTTCTCTCCTCAGTTGTGTGTGTTCTCTCCTCAGATGTGTGTGTTCTCTCCTCAGTTGTGTGTGTTCTCTCCTCAGATGTGGGTGTTCTCTCCTCAGTTGTGTGTTCTCTCCTCAGTTGTGTGTGTTCTCTCCTCAGTTTTGTGTGTTCTCTCCTCAGTTGTGTGTGTTCTCTCCTCAGTTGTGTGTGTTCTCTCCTCAGATGTGTGTGTTCTCTCCTCAGTTGTGTGTGTTCTCTCCTCAGTTGTGTGTGTTCTCTCCTCAGTTGTGTGTGTTCTCTCCTCAGATGTGTGTGTTCTCTCCTCAGTTGTGTGTGTTCTCTCCTCAGTTGTGTGTGTTCTCTCCTCAGTTGTGTGTGTTCTCTCCTCAGTTGTGTGTGTTCTCTCCTCAGTTGTGTGTGTTCTCTCCTCAGTTGTGTGTGTTCTCTCCTCAGATGTGTGTGTTCTCTCCTCAGTTGTGCGTGTTCTCTCCTCAGATGTGTGTTCTCTCCTCAGTTGTGTGTGTTCTCTCCTCAGTTGTGTGTTCTCTCCTCAGTTGTGTGTGTTCTCTCCTCAGTTGTGTGTGTTCTCTCCTCAGTTGTGTGTTCTCTCCTCAGTTGTGTGTGTTCTCTCCTCAGTTGTGTTTTCTCTCCTCAGTTGTGTGTGTTCTCTCCTCAGTTGTGTGTGTTCTCTCCTCAGTTGTGCGTGTTCTCTCCTCAGATGTGTGTTCTCTCCTCAGTTGTGTGTGTTCTCTCCTCAGTTGTGTGTGTTCTCTCCTCAGTTGTGTGTGTTCTCTCCTCAGATGTGTGTGTTCTCTCCTCTGTTGTGTGTGTTCTCTCCTCAGATGTGTGTGTTCTCTCCTCAGATGTGTGTGTTCTCTCCTCAGTTGTGTGTGTTCTCTCCTCAGATGTGTGTGTTCTCTCCTCAGATGTGTGTGTTCTCTCCTCAGTTGTGTGTGTTCTCTCCTCAGATGTGTGTGTTCTCTCCTCAGATGTGTGTGTTCTCTCCTCAGATGTGTGTGTTCTCTCCTCAGATGTGTGTGTTCTCTCCTCAGTTGTGTGTGTTCTCTCCTCAGTTGTGCGTGTTCTCTCCTCAGATGTGTGTTCTCTCCTCAGTTGTGTGTGTTCTCTCCTCAGTTGTGTGTGTTCTCTCCTCAGATGTGTGTGTTCTCTCCTCAGATGTGTGTGTTCTCTCCTCAGTTGTGTGTGTTCTCTCCTCAGTTGTGTGTGTTCTCTCCTCAGATGTGTGTGTTCTCTCCTCAGATGTGTGTGTTCTCTCCTCAGATGTGTGTGTTCTCTCCTCAGTTGTGTGTGTTCTCTCCTCAGTTGTGTGTGTTCTCTCCTCAGATGTGTGTGTTCTCTCCTCAGATGTGTGTGTTCTCTCCTCAGATGTGTGTGTTCTCTCCTCAGATGTGTGTGTTCTCTCCTCAGTTGTGTGTGTTCTCTCCTCAGTTGTGTGTGTTCTCTCCTCAGTTGTGCGTGTTCTCTCCTCAGATGTGTGTTCTCTCCTCAGTTGTGTGTGTTCTCTCCTCAGTTGTGTGTGTTCTCTCCTCAGTTGTGTGTGTTCTCTCCTCAGATGTGTGTGTTCTCTCCTCAGTTGTGTGTGTTCTCTCCTCAGATGTGTGTGTTCTCTCCTCAGATGTGTGTGTTCTCTCCTCAGATGTGTGTGTTCTCTCCTCAGATGTGTGTGTTCTCTCCTCAGTTGTGTGTGTTCTCTCCTCAGATGTGTGTGTTCTCTCCTCAGATGTGTGTGTTCTCTCCTCAGTTGTGTCCTCAGTACTGGCCTGAGAACGGTGTTCATCGGCACGGCCCGATCCAGGTGGAGTTTGTGTCGGCGGATCTGGAAGAGGACATTATCAGCAGGATCTTCCGCATCTATAACGCGGCGCGGGTGCGTACACACACACACACACACACACACACACACACACAGGTGAATCAGAGGAATCGGGGGTTAACTGTCATCAGTACGGTTGGGGATCGTTTGAATTTTAACGTTTCTGATTCCAATTTCGACTCTGCTTATAGATTCCGATTCTTTTCGATTCCAATAAGGTAAAAAAAACTAAAAAAAACTTGGACAGCGGGAATATTAGTGTTATTATAGAGCGGGAATGTTAGTGTTATTATAGAGCGGGAATATTAGTGTTATTATAGAGACGGCAGGAATATTAGTGTTATTATAGAGACGGCAGGAATATTAGTGTTATTATAGAGCGGGAATATTAGTGTTATTATAGAGCGGGAATATTAGTGTTATTATAGAGCGGGAATATTAGTGTTATTATAGAGCGGGAATATTAGTGTTATTATAGAGCGGGAATATTAGTGTTATTAAAGAGCAGGAATATTAGTGTTATTATAGAGACGGCAGGAATATTAGTGTTATTATAGAGCAGGAATATTAGTGTTATAGAGCGGGAATATTAGTTTTATTATAGAGACGGCAGGAATATTAGTGTTATTATAGAGACGGCAGGAATATTAGTGTTATTATAGAGCAGGAATATTAGTGTTATTATAGAGCAGGAATATTAGTGTTATTATAGAGCGGGAATATTAGTGTTATTATAGAGCGGGAATATTAGTGT
>CM038642.1:222500-242500 GCA_021554675.1 Leuciscus idus | reverse complement strand
AGGGCTCTATGTGTTGAAGGTCTTGATAATCGTAGAGTGTGTGTTTGTTCAGGAACGGTGGAGGACGCAGTGGGACCTTCTGTGCCATCAGTATCGTGTGTGAGATGTTACGACACCAGCACTCCGTCGACGTGTTTCACGCCGTCAAAACACTGAGAAACAACAAACCCAACATGGTGGATCTACTGGTGAGTATCAGCACACACACTCACTTTCAAACTGCATCATGTGACCGGATGATCACGCTGAAGCCCACGCCCGCTCGCTCGTGATGATGTCATAGTGACGCGTTCAGTCATGTGACGCCAGTGTCGTTTTCACACATTTCATCGTTGAATCCTCAAAAAACATGTGGAATGGGTTGATTTCGGAAAAGTGCATTAAATCATCAGATTGATCGTGTATCATCTCCATAACCCTGATAATCAAACTTACACTGTAAGTTACATTATGGCTGGATTATTCCAGGTTCTGTTCCTAAGATACTATTATTAGTGTTTGTTTCATGTCTGCATTTGTACGACCACTCTGAGAAATAAAGCTTCTTTAATTGCCATCGACAGTTTCCATGAAGAACCTTTAACATTCTTTCATCCTCTACAAAAGCTTCTTTAGATCATTAAAATCTTCTTCACTCTAAGAAAAACTGGTTCTCTTAAAGTCCCCCTGAAGTCAATCATTTATCCCTTAAAACTCATCTCTGATCACCAACATTACATATTTAAACATATTTATTCCTCAAAATATCTTGACTGTAACTCGACACCCTCGCCTCATTTAGTATGCGCGGTTCTATGAATATGCAAATGAGCCCCGCCTCCACTCACTCACTCAGCTCAGAGATCCACTGGTTGACGATCACACGTTGATCTGATTGGTTACAAGGTAGTTTGTGACGTCAGAAACACCAGCGATTTCAAAGCGTGTGTTTGAGACTGTCTTTGGTTCACTGCAGTTTTAAGGAGGAAATACTCAGCAATGGTGTCGACTTATGAACTTACACATGGTTTGTCTTAAAGCATATTAATAACTCCACATAGACACATAAACTACATTAAGAGCTGGATTTACACCACAGGGGGACTTTAATAACTGATCACTGAAAGGTTCTTTGTGGAAATAAAGCCCTGTATTTCTCAGAGTGAATGATGAAGAGTTAATCCGCAGTGTGTTTGCAGACAGTGACCTCTGCTGGTGTGTGTGTGTGTGTGTTCTGTAGGATCAGTACAAGTTCTGCTATGAAGTGGCTCTGGAATACTTGAATTCTGGGTAAAGTGTGTGGAAGCGTCCCGTTCTTCCCCTTTTCCTTGGACACTGAAACTCCCGGATGTTTGCGACGGGATCAAACGCTTGATGATGACGATGATGATGTCGGTCCCGAGGAAGAGAGACGTGTCTCATCCTTCACTTCTTGCCTGCGTCTCCTCTCCGCCTCGGTGTTTGTGTGGAATGCGACGTCACGTGGATGTTCATTTTTATCATTGTTTTTATGTCGGTTTGCTTTTGTACTTCGGTTTATTAACTCTAGGCATGTACAGTCGTATCATATCCTCATATTCTGTGTTTGTGTTGAACGATGATGGAAAAACTGCTGAAATCGTCCGAAGATCCAAAGCTTGTGTTCGTGATCATTTGTTTATACTGTAAATAGTTGAAGTTCACCAGATAATTTATTCATTGACAGATTTTTGTGAAGCACACTGAGTGACAATCATGCTTTGATTTGGTCATTATTATCACACGGACTCGACATATAATAGTGACCAGATTGTATTGTTAACTTTTTTTTATTTATCTGGTATGAAAAAAAAAAAAAAATCAAAACCTATAAATACATATCTATATCTGCCAAAGCTGTGGTCTGTGTGCTTTCTGTGAGACTCGACTGGATGATCTGACTATCAGTGATTATGATGTCCCACAATGCACTGCACTGAAACAGCGCTATCATAACTGAAAAACGAATACAAAAAACACATTTTCATTCTTTGAACTAAACATTAACTGAAACAAAATATATCATTTAGAAAGTAAACTAAAGGAAGAGAAGAATGCACAAATAAATCTCATGAAATGAGAGATGCTGATTATCAGGAAACTCTTGTCGAATGTGGAAAATAAAGTTGAGCTTGTGTGCAGGATAGACTCCAGAAGAGACGGACGGATCTACAGTACAGGCCAAAAGTTTGGACACATTACTATTCTTAATGTTTTTGAAAGAAGTTTCTTCTGCTCATCAAGCCTGCATTTATTTGATCAAAAATACAGAAAAAAAAAGTAATATTGTGATATATTATTACAATTTAAAATAATTGGTTTTCAATTTATTATACTTTAAATTATCATTTATTTCTGTGATGCAAAGCTGAATTTTCAGGATCATTACTCCAGTCTATCACATGATCCTTTAGAAATCATTCTAATATGATGATTCATTATCAAAGTTGGAAACAGTTCTGCTGTTTAATATTTTTTCATAACCTGTGATACTTTTTTAGGATACTTTGATGAATAAAAAAAAAAAAAAAAAAAAAAAAAAAGAAGCAAATGTTTTAAAAATAGAAATCTTTTGTAACAGCAATATCCACTACTGGTCAGTCATTTGGGGTCAGTCATTTTTTTTCTTCCTTTTTTTGAAATAAATCAATACTTTTATTCAGCAAGGATGTGTTACATTGATAAAAAGTGATAATAAAGAAGATTTATATTATTACAAAATATTTTTTTATTTTGAATAAATGCAGTTCTTTTTAACCTTTTATTCATCAAATATATTAGGCAGCAGAACTGTGTCCAACACTCATAATAAATCAGAATATTAGAATGATTTCTAAAGGATATATATATATATATATATTCATGAGATTTATGATGCTAATGATCCTGATGATGATGTACTGTTATAAGAAACATGAACTGGGTCCTTCCTCATCCTCTTTAACTCTGCTATATGAAGAAGTGAACATGTTTGTTTCGTAATGTGTATTTCTATTATTGCTCTGGTCAACTTTTCCCACCAGAAATGATGCAACTTCCTGTTGCATGATGGGATTTGCATATCAAATTTCCATCCTTCTGTATCGCACAGTTTTAACACGAACTGATGAACTTGATGTGATGTTTGACACAGATCAGATCTTCTCTTCATTTCTTTCTGAAGAATTAACCACCAAACTAAAGATTAACACGACTATTAAATTCCATAAATCTGCATAATCAATGGCTGGAAAGATGCAAACATATATTGAAGTGTTTATTGTGTTTTCATGTGAGCGTCCTGCATGCAGTTTCATTCCCAGAAGACACAGATGGAGACGAAATAAAGACATTAAACCTTCAGATGATGAAGACATTTGTGTTTATTCACTCCATCTGAACATGTCATGAGGACTGAAGCAGAGCGAGTCTTCACTGGGCACAGGGATGAAGACGAGTGAGTCTTCACTGGTACGGGCGCAGGGCCTTCATGAAGTTGGTCTTGGGTAAATGCTGGTCCTGAGTCGATGCGGGACAGAAGAACGGCGGGACAAAGTCTTGAGGATTCTGAACGCCCAGCAGATGATTATAGAAACTGAGAAACCAGAGACACATTTATGAATGTGATTATTAAATATCATCAAACACTGTGATAGAGGAGTATGTGTGTGTGTGTGTGTGTGTGTTTATGTGTGTGTGTGTGTGTGTGTGTGTGTGTGTGTGTGTGTGTGTGTGTGTGTGTGTGTGTGTGTGTGTGTGTGTGTGTGTGTGTGAGATGCTGCACCTCATGGTGATCCAGCCGGTCTGTGGAGTGAAGACCGACGCGCTGACCGGCAGACAGGTGAACTCAGTGAAGGTCAACATGTACTGAGCTGGAGAAGAGACACACAGCACATGATTCACTACAGACTGATTCATGATTCACTACAGGCTGATTCACTACACACTGATTCATGATTCACTACAGGACAGGTGAACTCAGTGAACGTCAACATGTACTGAGCTGGAGACGAGACACATCACATGATTCACTACAGGCTGATTCACTACACACTGATTCATGATTCACTACATGACAGGTGAACTCAGTGAACGTCAACATGTACTGAGCTGGAGACGAGACACATCACATGATTCACTACAGGCTGATTCACTACACACTGATTCATGATTCACTACAGGCTGATTCACTACACACTGATTCATGATTCACTACAGGACAGGTGAACTCAGTGAACGTCAACATGTACTGAGCTGGAGACGACACACACAGCACATGATTCACTACACACTGATTCATGATTCACTACAGGCTGATTCACTACACACTGATTCATGATTCACTACAGGACAGGTGAACTCAGTGAACGTCAACTTGTACTGAGCTGGAGACGAGACACATCACATGATTCACTACAGACTGATTCACTACACACTGATTCATGATTCACTACAGGCTGATTCACTACACACTGATTCATGATTCACTACAGGACAGGTGAACTCAGTGAACGTCAACATGTACTGAGCTGGAGACGAGACACACAGCACATGATTCACTACAGACTGATTCACTACACACTGATTCATGATTCACTACAGGCTGATTCACTACACACTGATTCATGATTCACTACAGGACAGGTGAACTCAGTGAACGTCAACTTGTACTGAGCTGGAGACGAGACACATCACATGATTCACTACAGACTGATTCACTACACACTGATTCATGATTCACTACAGGCTGATTCACTACACACTGATTCATGATTCACTACAGGACAGGTGAACTCAGTGAACGTCAACATGTACTGAGCTGGAGACGAGACACACAGCACATGATTCACTACAGACTGATTCACTACACACTGATTCATGATTCACTACAGGCTGATTCACTACACACTGATTCATGATTCACTACAGGCTGATTCACTACACACTGATTCATGATTCACTACATGACAGGTGAACTCAGTGAACGTCAACATGTACTGAGCTGGAGACGAGACACACAGCACATGATTCACTACAGACTGATTCACTGCACACTGATTCATGATTCACTACAGGCTGATTCACTACACACTGATTCATGATTCACTACAGGACAGGTGAACTCAGTGAACGTCAACATGTACTGAGCTGGAGAAGAGACACATCACATGATTCACTACAGACTGATTCACTACACACTGATTCATGATTCACTACAGGCTGATTCACTACACACTGATTCATGATTCACTACAGGACAGGTGAACTCAGTGAACGTCAATATGTACTGAGCTGGAGACGAGACACATCACATGATTCACTACAGACTGATTCACTACACACTGATTCATGATTCACTACAGGCTGATTCACTACACACTGATTCATGATTCACTACAGGACAGGTGAACTCAGTGAACGTCAACATGTACTGAGCTGGAGAAGAGACACACAGCACATGATTCACTACAGACTGATTCACTACACACTGATTCATGATTCACTACAGGCTGATTCACTACACACTGATTCATGATTCACTACAGGACAGGTGAACTCAGTGAAGGTCAACATGTACTGAGCTGGAGACGAGACACACAGCACTTGATTCACTACAGACTGATTCATGATTCACTACAGGCTGATTCACTACACACTGATTCATGATTCACTACAGGACAGGTGAACTCAGTGAAGGTCAACATGTACTGAGCTGGAGACGAGACACACAGCACATGATTCACTACAGGACAGACTGATTCACTACAGACTGATTCATGATTCACTACAGGACAGACTGATTCACTACAGACTGTTTCACTACAGACTGATTCATGATTCACTACAGGACAGACTGATTCACTACAGACTGATTCACTACAGACTGATTGATGATTCACTACAGGACAGACTGATTCACTACAGACTGATTCACTACAAGACAGACTGATTCACTACAGACTGATTCACTACAGGCTGATTCATGATTCACTACAGGACAGACTAATTCACTACAGACTGATTCATGATTCACTACAGACTGATTCATGATTCACTACAGGACAGACTGATTCACTACAGACTGATTCACTACAGACTGATTCATGATTCACTACAGGACAGACTGATTCACTACAGACTGATTCACTACAAGACAGACTGATTCACTACAGGCTGATTCATGATTCACTACAGGACAGACTAATTCACTACAGACTGATTCATGATTCACTACAGACTGATTCATGATTCACTACAGGACAGACTGATTCACTACAGACTGATTCACTACAGACTGATTCATGATTCACTACAGGACAGACTGATTCACTACAGACTGATTCATGATTCACTACAGGACAGACTGATTCACTACAGGACAGACTGATTCACTACAGACTGATTCACTACAGACTGATTCATGATTCACTACAGGACAGACTGATTCACTACAGACAAGTGAACTCAGTGTTTATGACTGTGGAATAAAGCGGACTCACCCTGGATCTCAGGAATCTCCCCGACCCAGGAGTTGGTCAGCAGACCCAGACCCGGAACAGAAGTGGTTCCCAGGATCACCTGACCCATGAACGAGGCGTCGGCCGGGACCCGCGTCGGGTGGAACCGGGTCTCCAGAACCTTCTTCTCACAGTGCAGGCGCGAGTAATCGATCTCATACATGATGCCCTGTGGATCAGGGATAGACACTCAAACCCCAGAATGACTCCACACATGCAGAACGAGTCGAGCTCTCAGGATTACAGGAGCTTCTACACTAAAGCTTCGGCATCTGTGGTTCCATGAAGAACCTTTAACATTCATGCAATCTTTCCACGGTTCATCAAAGAGCTGATGACTGAACCTCATTAGTGTGTGTGTGTGTGTGTGTGTGTGTGTTACTCACCTGTCTGAAGTGCATGAGCAGATCCATCAGGATGGTCTCGTTATAGATGGTCATGTGGTTCCTGAAGCGGATCTGCTGAGCGTGAGCATCATACGAGTACGTGGCGGCAGAGGTGATGATTCCATCAGCGGCTGTCTGGAGGACAAACAACAGCATCACTGAAACCGTCACGAATATGACATCAAAATTATGACTGAAACCATCACGAATATGACATCAAAATTATGACTGAAACCGTCACGAATATGACATCAAAATTATGACTGAAACCGTCACGAATATGACATCAAAATAATGACTGAAACCATCACGAATAAGATTAAAATTATGACTGAAAAAGTCAAGTTTGTGACAAATCAAAATTATGACTGAAAAAGTCTAGAATATGACATCAAAATTATGACTGAAACCATCATGAATATGACATAAATCAAAATTATGAATGAAAAAGTCTAGAATGACAAATCAAAATTATGACTGAAAAAAGTCAAGAATATGAAAAAAATCTAAATTATGACTGAAAAAGTCTAGAATATGACAAATCAAAATTATGACAAAAAAAGTCAAGAATATGAAAAAAATCTAAATTATGACTGAAAAAGTCTGACGTTAAAATTATGACTGAAAAAGTCAAGTTTATGACAAATCAAAATTATGACATAACATCATTCAAAATTATGACTGAAAAAGTCGTTTATGACCAATCAAAATTATGACTGAAAAAGTCAAGTTTATGACATCAAAATTATGACTGAAA
The DNA here is from genome assembly GCA_021554675.1 of Leuciscus idus. Lineage (NCBI taxonomy): Eukaryota > Metazoa > Chordata > Actinopteri > Cypriniformes > Leuciscidae > Leuciscus > Leuciscus idus. The sequence goes on along the minus strand of CM038642.1, from coordinate 234,863 downwards.
AAGCGTAGAGTATGATAAAAATCTAAATTATGACAGAAAAAGTCTAGAATATTACGTCAAAATTATGACTGAAAAAGTGTAGAATATGACACATCAAAATTATGACATAACATAATTCAAAATTGTGACTGAAAAAGTAAAAAAATATGACATAAACCAAAATTATGACATACTAAATTGAAATTATGACAAATTATGACGTAAGAATTATTACATAAAATTTTTTATTGACTTGAAATGTTATGACATTAAAAAGTCAAAATTATTAAATTATAATATACTGAATCAAAAATATGACATTTACAGTGGAAATAACATAAAAAGTAAAAAATGCTAAAAGTCAAAATTGACACAAAGTCAAAAAAAATCATGACAAGTCAAATGATTAAAGTCATAACTATGACAAAGAGAGAGAGAGAGAGAGACTCACCATAGACACGCTGCCCACATACTGAGCCGGAGACTCTGGAGAAAGAGAGAGAAACAGAACCCTGTTAGAGAGAGAGAGAGAGTTGAATCATCATCACAGAGGAATGAATGCTGGGAAATATTCACCACAGGGCCGAGGCTGAGCGCTGATGAAGCTGCAGGACACGAGCAGGATCAAAACCCTCATGATGAAGAAGATGAAGATGAAGAAGATGAAGAGCGTTCACACTCTCTCTTATACACACACACACACCTGCACAGGTCAGACACACCTCACCGTTCCGTCATAAACTGCAGATTACATGCCTGTCAGATTTATGATTTCAGCTTTATGACTCACTTTAGCCTGCAGAGATACGGATAAATTCCATCATATTCGTCAATAATAACGATAAGCATTTTTCCAGATTCCCGAAGACGTGATTTTGGTTTGTAACTCTAAATGTGTAAAATCATAACAAAAATATGTTCTGAAAACGTTCACATTAAATTATAAAAAAATTATTTATGAATGTTCTCAGAATAATCAAAACGTCCGAAAAAAGATTTTTTTTTCCCCAAAGTTAAAGGAACGTTACATTGTATCATTCTTCACACATTATGAGAACGTTACATTGTATCATTCTTCAGACATTATGATAACGTTACATTGTATCATTCGTAAAACATTATGAGAACGTAACATTGTATCATTCCTCAAACATTATGAGAACGTAACATTGTATCATTCCTCAAACATTATGAGAACGTTACATTGTATCATTCTTCAGACATTATGAGAATGTTACATTGTATCATTCTTCACACATTATAGAATGTTACATTGTATCATTCTTCAAACATTATGGAACGTTACATTGTATCATTCTTCAAACATTATGGAACGTTACATTGTATCATTCTTCACACATTATAGAACGTTACATTGTATCATTCTTCAAACATTATGGAACGTTACATTGTATCATTCCTCAGACATTATGGAACGTTACATTGTATCATTCTACAAAACATTATGGAACGTTACATTGTATCATTCCTCAGACATTATTAGAACGTTACATTGTATCATTCTACAAAACATTATGGAACGTTACATTGTATCATTCCTCAGACATTATTAGAACGTTACATTGTATCATTCGTAAAACATTATGAGAACGTAACATTGTATCATTCCTCAAACATTATGAGAACGTTACATTGTATCATTCTTCAAACATTATGGAACGTTACATTGTATCATTCTTCACACATTATAGAACGTTACATTGTATCATTCCTCAGACATTATGAGAACGTTACATTGTATCATTCTACAAAACATTATGGAACGTTACATTGTATCATTCCTCAGACATTATGGAACGTTACATTGTATCATTCTACAAAACATTATGGAACGTTACATTGTATCATTCCTCAGACATTATGGAACGTTACATTGTATCATTCCTCAGACATTATTAGAACGTTACATTGTATCATTCTACAAAACATTATGGAACGTTACATTGTATCATTCCTCAGACATTATGAGAACGTTACATTGTATCATTCTACAAAACATTATGGAACGTTACATTGTATCATTCCTCAGACATTATGGAACGTTACATTGTATCATTCTACAAAACATTATGGAACGTTACATTGTATCATTCCTCAGACATTATGGAACGTTACATTGTATCATTCTACAAAACATTATGGAACGTTACATTGTATCATTCTACAAAACATTATGGAACGTTACATTGTATCATTCCTCAGACATTATTAGAACGTTACATTGTATCATTCTTCAAACATTATGGAAACGTTTCAGGAAAAATGTTCCAAAACAATGATAATATGTCAATGAAACTATTACAGGTTTTTTCACCTGCTTACACACATTTTTAAAACTTTGCCTCTTTTTTTTCAAAACGTGAAAAAAATTGCCAAAAATATGTGTGTGTGTGTGTGAGGCTCTGATGAATTACTGTGGTGTTTTGATTGGTTGTGTTTGAAAAATGAAATCGAGACTTCCTGTTAGATTTGTGTGTTACAGAGAGAACGGTGTGCTATGGTTTGCAAAAGTGTTTTATGAAATTGAAAACTGAGTCGAAGGCCGAAGATTAGTGTGCGGTTTTGCAGATTTGGTGTGTGTGTTTCTGGTGTTTGAATGTCAGGTTTCAGAATTTGTGTGACAAGGATTTTGTGTGTAAAAGCAGTTGAAAAACACTAATATATAAATTATCTCACTATAATATTTACTTAATTCAAATCATATTTAATCTGTCAGTAATCTTAAGAATCGGTTTTACTTTTTTGGTGAAAATGTCTTTTGATTTATTGGTGTTATGAAAGTATGATGATGATTATGAGTTTGACAGTGACTGGCCAGTTAATGAGTTTTCCATCATAAACGAGCAGATCTGAGGAATAAAGACTCATAATCAGCGCAGGACGCTAAAGTTCACGAGTTCTGATAAGATTAAACACCAGGACAATAATGAACACATATTTCCATCATTAATGAAGATTTATCAATGATAAACGAGCATGAGGACGTGCGGAACATGTGGAAGTGCATGATGGGACTGTAAATCTAACTGCTATTCAAACACACACACACACACACACCACAAACACACAAACTCATCTTTTGTTCAGTTTATTTGTTTTTGTCCAAGTACACTCAGAACTGTACATCAGCTTGCTTATAATACAGTCACTTTATTAAATTGATCAAAAAAACAAAACAACAACAACAAAAAAAAACAGTTTTCCTCCGTCCTGAAAGTGTGAGGAGAGACCGGAGTCGGTCCTGAAAGTGTGAGGAGAGACTGAGACTGGAGTCGGTCCTGAACCTCAGCTCGTCTTCACAATCATGATTCCTTTAAAATCAGTCTTTATCAATTCATGGACTGAACGGGAAGAAAGACACTTGAAGCAGAGCGGATCTCAGTGTGTGTGTGCGTGTGTGTGTGTGTGTGTGAGTGTGAGTGAAACACCAGCATCCCAGAATTCCTCAAACTCATCCAGAGAAAATGAAGCGTGCGAAACATGATCAAAGTAACGATAAAAATAAACCAAACGTACAGAAGCTTCAGCAACTCCTCGCTCACTTTCACTTAAAAAAACAAGTGTGTGTGTGTGTGTGTGTGAGAGAGTGTATCAGTCTCTGCTGGCGTCCAGTGATGGACAAACAAGGCTGTGTGTGAGTGAGTGAGTATATATGTGTATATGTGTATGTGTGTGTGTGTGTGTGTGTGTGTGTGTGTGTGTGTGTGTGTGTGTGTGTGTGTGTGTGTGTGTGTGTGTGTGTGTGTGTGTGTGTGTGTGTGTGTGTGTGTGTGTGTGAGAGATAGAGAGTGTGTGAGAGATAGAGAGTGTGTGTGTATCAGTCTCTGCTGGCTGGGATGGTCGTCTCACTGTAAACACAGAGTGAGTGTGTGTGTGTGTGTGTGTGAGAGTGTGTGTGTCGAAGGCTTCTGTTCACTCGTCGGATCCGGCCGAGCGCTTCTGAGTCCTCTTACGCGGAGACCGTCTGGGAGACGCTTTATCTGAGACACACACACACACACACACCAGTGTCAGTGACACGAGATACACACACATGATCAACACAAGCACGTTAAGAGAGCGGAGGACAGAAAGCGGCGCTCACCTCTCCGACTCGCCACTGACCGGCCAGAGGAAATAAAGAGAGAGAGTGTGAGATCAGAGAGAAGAAGCAGATCCACAAACCCAGAGCAATAATCAATAATCTATAATCAATAATCTAACAGCAGATTCACAAACCCAGAGCAATAATCAATAATCTATAATCAATCATCTAACAGCAGATTCACAAACCCAGAGCAATAATCAATAATCTATAATCAATAATCTAACAGCAGATTCACAAACCCAGAGCAATAATCAATAATCTATAATCAATAACCTAACAGCAGATTCACAGGTCTCATGTCACATGACACACAGCTAAACAAATAATCTCATTTTTATTTCTCAGTGTTTTATTTTGATTGTTTATAATTTAAAATAATTAATGGAGCTGCACAACTCATTTTAAAATATTACAGATATAAGTATAATGATCATTATTATAAGTTTGACTTCTAAATATAAAATATGAAGAGAAAATATACATTACCGTTGAAATTAAAATAGTCAAAAATATATAAATTTGATCATTATAATAATAATCTTAAATTATAACACTGATTCTTCACTTTCAAACATTTAAATCATTGAGCTTTAATTTTGGTGGGAAATAGTTTATTTTGTATGCGATTAATCGCTGCTCAGCACTAATTGTAATGTAACGAGTGATTAGCCTTTCATGGATTGGTGGACGAGCGTTTAGTAAAGCCGGCGGACTGTGATTGGCTGAAACTCACTGATCTGGTTGAGTGTTTCCTGTGGGATCCAGCTCATGTCCACATCATTGTGGTTGGAGGTTCCCATCTCGACTTTAGGTGCGGGTCGCCTCCTCTGTGCGCACACACACACACACACACACACACAGCATCAATAACATGAAGACTCCAGCAGATGATGATGATGATGACGACGACGATGACCTCACCTTGCGTGACTCGAGCAGCTGATGAAGGCCGACCACCAGAAGCAGGCCTAGACCTGACAGGAACACGTATAGGAAGATCCTGGAGAGACACACACACACACACACACACACACACACGTGAGCACAGCGCCACCTGCTGCTGGAACACACAAAATGAGCCGCACTAAAGCCTCACGTCTCTCCGTCCAGACCGTCTTCTCTCTCCGTGATGGTGACCGTCTGGTTGAACACGGCGTCCTGGAACACGTTACCCTGAAACAGAGAAGAGAAAGAGTGAGGAAGAGGACGGGAATGGAAGAGGAAGAGAAACAGGAAGGAAACAGCAGTGAAAGAGGAAGTAAACAGCAGTGAAAGAGGAAGAGGAAGTAAACAGCAGGGAAAAAGAAAGAAGAAAACAGTAGTGAAACAGGAAGTAAACAGCAGTGACAAACAGGAAGGAAACAGCAGTGACAAACAGGAAGGAAACAGCAGTGAAAAAGGAAGAGGAAGTAAACAGCAGTGAGAAATAGGAAGGAAACAGCAGTGAAAGAGGAAGTAAACAGCAGTGAGAAACAGGAAGAGGAAGTAAACAGCAGGGAAAAAGAAAGAGGAAGTAAACGGCAGTGAGAAACAGGAAGTAAACAGCAGTGAGAAACAGGAAGTAAACAGCAGTGAGAAACAGGAAGTAAACAGGAGTGAGAAACAGGAAGAGGAAGTGAACAGCAGGGAAAAAGAAAGAGGAAGTAAACAGCAGGGAAAAAGAAAGAGGAAGTAAACAGCAGTGAGAAACAGGAAGTAAACAGCAGTGAGAAACAGGAAGTAAACAACAGTGAGAAACAGGAAGTAAACAACAGTGAAACAGGAAGTGGTGAGACTCACGCTGATGTCCCTGTAGTTGAGGTTGATGACGAGGCCGAAGGGTCTTCCGCCCATGGGCTCGGCCGGGATGAAGGAATACTCGAACGTGGCCTGGCGCTGAGGAGGAACCTCGGTCCCCAGCTGGAGGGCCGTGAAGTTCTGGATGTAGAACTGGAAGTCCTGCGGGTAGCGGAACGAGGCGTCCAGGGAGTCCACGATGAAGTTCTCCGAGCCTTTGTTGGTGAATCCCAACAGGAACTTCACAATGTTGTTGGCGGGAAAATCTGACATTCAGAAAGAGAAGAAACGCTCAGTCTGTGTGAATGAACATTAAATGTTTCTAAATGGAGTTTATTGAACCTTTAAACAAGTTTGCATGCATTTGTTGAGCATCATATCTGATCCTTCAGGCTCTTATGGCTCATATAGTCTCATAGTGAGAATATGGAGGAAAAAACTGAGCAAACTGAGCAAAATATGCAGTGTGTTGTGGATGCTGATATTTATGAATGCAAATCAATGAGATCTTTATAAAAGACTACTAATATAATATCAGTCATCACTCGATAACTGTCAGTCTTAGCAAGATGATATTTAGATGTTTAGTTTTATGATCAAAGCTCTGTAGATTTAAAACAATGTAATGCAATACAGCGATGATTGAGAGATGAACAAACCCTTCCTCAAAAGCCTGATGATCATATTTGATACTTAAATATGTAGAATGTATATGTATAGTTGCTTCAGTCCAGTAGAAATATTACTAACAATATCAAAGTTATTCTTGCGTTTACTTGATTAAATCAGAGCAGATCTGACACAGAAAGACTTTTACTGGATAAAAGAGTCTAAGCCAGTGGTTCCCAACCTCCGGCACGCACACACACACACACACACACACACGTGCAAGAACTTTAACGGACCGACTGACTTAATACAAATACTTAAGACTTAATATAGTCTGAATATCATCTAATCAGAATCAGCTGCTCTAGTCTTGATTCATATCCATCAGACATCTGTCCTCTAACCTGAGAGGATTCCCTCAGCGCTGAACACTGGAGTCTCCTCTGATTGGCCACTGCGTTCAGGAACTCAACATATGTTAGAGATGCGGAATCATTCGGTTGAAAATAGCAAAAAAAAGCACTTTTCACTTAAAAGGCCGAATAAATGTTACCGAACAACGGCGCTTTATGAACGCAGCAAACACGTCGTCAGTGTGGAAGCATTTTAGTGTCAGAGAAGACACAAACACGTCCGTCTGAATTATAGACGAGCATCTGCAAAAACTTCAGACGTGTGTGTACGTTTAACGAGGATCTTTAAGGAGACTTGATCAAGTTAAGTGCAGTAAGTTGTGTTAATCAAGCATCAAAACATGTGAAATAAATAATAAACTGTACCTGAAAAACATGATTTATTTCATTAGTATTTTTTCATCAGTTGTTTGTAATTTGCTTCATTCTTTTCTTTATATTGGCCTAGCAAACATAAAAACTATTATATATATATATATATATATCGCTATCATGAAATATAATGTTGCACTCTTTTCAATGCACTTCATTGTTGTAGGCGTACAGAGTCCGTCACATCCGTCCAGCAGTGAGTTACAGAACTAATCACAGAAAATATATTTTATTTTAACAACTTATTTAAGTTATATTGTGCTTTGCTGGTATAATGTTGGTGTAACACTTTACAATCAGGTGCATTAATTAACATTAAAGGGTTAGTTCACCCAAAAATGAAAATTCTGTCAGTAATTACTCACCCTCATGTTGTTCCAACCCCGTAAGACCTTCGTTCATCTTCGGAACACAAATTAAGATATTTTTGATGAAATCTGAGAGCTGATCACTTCTCCATAGGCTGCTAGGTGGCCCAAACTTGCTGGCCCAGAAAAGTTATTAAAGAGATCGTTAATATAGTCCAAGTGACTACAGTGGCTCAATCTTAAGTATATCAAGCGACGAGAATACTTTTTGTGCGCAAAAACAAACAAAAATACCGACTTTATTCCACTATTCATTTCCTTCTCTCTGGGCCTCGTAGTGTTTTTGCGCAGCGCGTCTGTTACACGTCACCACGGACGCTCACTATTGGCCGACGCTGGTCATGTGTCTGACGTGTAACACAGACGCGCTGTGCAAAAACACTACGAGGCCCAGAGAGAAGGAAATGAATAGTGGAATAAAGTCGGTATTTTTGTTTGTTTTTGCGCACAAAAAGTATTCTCGTCGCTTGATATACTTAAGATTGAGCCACTGTAGTCACTTGGACTATATTAACGATCTCTTTAATAACTTTTCTGGGCCAGCAAGTTTGGGCCACCTAGCAGCCTATGGAGGAGTGATCAGCTCTCAGATTTCATCAAAAAATATCTTCATTTGTGTTCCGAAGATGAACGAAGGTCTTACGCGGTTGGAACAACATGAGGGTGAGTAATTACTGACAGAATTTTCATTTTTGGGTGAACTAACCCTTTAATGTATGAACTAACATGAGCAATACATGCGTTACAGTATTTATTAATCTTTGTTAATGTTAGTAAATAATAATCCAGCTGTTCATTGTTTGTTCATGTTAGTTCACAGCGCATTAACTAATGCTAACAAGATTTTAATAAAAAGTATTAGTAAATATTGAAACAAATATTAATAAATGCTGTATACGTGCAGTTCATTATTAGTTCATGTTAACTAATGTTAACTAACAAACCTTACTGTAAAGTGTTACCAAATTGTTCAGTTAAATAAATATTTTTTAATGTTCAATTAATATTTTTGTAACTGATTCTTTCTTTGAAAAGCAAGACAAAAATAGTGAAAAAAGCACATTTTGACTAGTTAAAGGATTAGTTCACCCCAAAATGAAAATTTCCTAATAATTTACTCATCCCAATGCCATCCAAGATATCCATGTCTTTCTTTCCTCAGTGGGAGAGAAATTAAGTTGAGGAAAACATTTCTGGATTTTTCTTCTAACAATGTTTTCCATTAGTCACCATCGTCTTTAAGTCCAAATCAATGCAGTTTCTAAAGTCTCTGAAGTGTTTAAACGGGCTGTACGCGATCAACAAACGGACAGGGAACTACATCATCATGTTGACAGGTCACGCCGGCGCCGCCCCACTGTTTACAATGCGACCGTACGTAGGAGGATAGTTCAAATAGTATTGTTTGCTATTATATATATAGTAATAGTATTCAGTGAATATGAATATGAACAGTATATGGATAACATTCTGATGAATATGAATAGTAGTTCAAATAGTATTGCCGGCGCCGGCGTGACCTTTCAACGTGATGACGTAGTTCCCTGTCCGTTTGTTGATCAGCTCAATCCCAACTATTAACAACCTCTAGACAACCACCTCTTCTTCAGCTGTGATCGCGTACAGCCCGTTTAAACACTTCAAAGACTTTTGAAACTGCATTGATTTGGATGGTGACTAATGGAAAACATTGTTAGAAGAAAAATCCAGAAATGTTTTCCTCAAAAAACGTAATTTCTCTCCCACTGAGGAAAGAAAGACATGGATATCTTGGATGGCATTGGGATGAGTAAATTATTAGGAAATTTTCATTTTGGGGTGAACTAATCCTTTAATTCATGCACTGGTGAAAAATGCTCAAAATAAATGGGAAAAACGCATCCCTAACCGAGGCCTGTGATTGGCTGAGCTGCTCAGTACTGCAGAAGCAGGATGTAAACACACACACACACACGAGTGTTCTGCTAGTGTACGCACACACACACACACGTGTTCTGCTAGTGTACGCACACACACACACACACACACACACACACACGTGTTCTGCTAGTGTACGCACACACACACGTGTTCTGCTAGTGTACGCACACACACACACGCACACACACACACACACACACGTGTTCTGCTAGTGTACGCGCACACACACACACGTGTTCTGCTAGTGTACGCACACACACACACACACACGTGTTCTGCTAGTGTACGCACACACACACACACACACACACACACACGTGTTCTGCTAGTGTACGCACACACACACGTGTTCTGCTAGTGTACGCACACACACACACGCACACACACACACACACACGTGTTCTGCTAGTGTACACACGCACACACACACACACGTGTTCTGCTAGTGTACGCACACACACGCACACGTTCTGCTAGTGTACGCACACACACGCACACGTTCTGCTAGTGTACGCACACACACGCACACGTGTTCTGCTAGTGTACGCACACACACACACACACGTGTTCTGCTAGTGTACGCACACACACACACACACACACGCACGCACACACACGCACGTTCTGCTAGTGTACGCACACACACGCACACGCTCTGCTAGTGTACACACACACACACAGACACACACACACGTGTTCTGCTAGTGTACGCGCACACACACACACGCACGTTCTGCTAGTGTACACACACACACACCTGTTGCCTTTGGCTTGCTCAGTTGGGGATATTTTGGGGATATTTAATTTAATTTTATCAATCAATAAATTCCTCTTGAAACAAACTTTGTTGTATTATTTTAATTTAATACTGTGAAGCTGCTTTGATGCAATCTGTATTGTGAAAAGCGCTATACAAATAAACTTGACTTGACTTGACTTGACACACACGATCTGCTAGTGTACGCACACACACACGTGTTCTGCTAGTGTACGCGCACACACACACACACACGTGTTCTGCTAGTGTACACACACGTGTTCTGCTAGTGTACGCACACACACACACACACACACACACACACACACACACACGTGTTCTGCTAGTGTACGCACACACACACACACACACACGTGTTCTGCTAGTGTACACACACGTGTTCTGCTAGTGTACGCACACACACACACACGTGTTCTGCTAGTGTACACACACGTGTTCTGCTAGTGTACGCGCACACACACACACACACGTGTTCTGCTAGTGTACACACACGTGTTCTGCTAGTGTACGCACACACACACACACACACACGTGTTCTGCTAGTGTACGCACACACACACACACACACACACGTGTTCTGCTAGTGTACGCACACACACACACACACACACACACACACACACGTGTTCTGCTAGTGTACGCACACACACACACACACACACACGTGTTCTGCTAGTGTACGCACACACACACACACACACACACACACACACACACACACGTGTTCTGCTAGTGTACGCACACACACACACACACACACACACACACACACACGTGTTCTGCTAGTGTACGCACACACACACACACACACACACACACACACGTGTTCTGCTAGTGTACGCACACACACACACACACACACACACACACACACACGTGTTCTGCTAGTGTACGCACACACACACACACACACACACACACACACACACGTGTTCTGCTAGTGTACGCACACACACACACACACACACACACACACACGTGTTCTGCTAGTGTACGCACACACACACACACACACACACACACACACACACGTGTTCTGCTAGTGTACGCACACACACACACACACACACACACACACACGTGTTCTGCTAGTGTACGCACACACACACACACACACACACACACACACACACGTGTTCTGCTAGTGTACGCACACACACACACACACACACACACACACACGTGTTCTGCTAGTGTACGCACACACACACACACACACACACACACACACACACACACGTGTTCTGCTAGTGTACGCACACACACACACACACACACACACACACACGTGTTCTGCTAGTGTACGCACACACACACACACACACACACACACACACACACACACACACACGTGTTCTGCTAGTGTACGCTCGTGCTGCAGGTTCAGGATTTCTGAAGATTAACTCTTACTTGTTGATGAAGAAACATCAGCGCTCCTTTTCAGCGACCCTGTAGATAACCATTCATCCATGTGTGAATAACAGCACAAGTACGGTAGATAAACTGCTGGTTACTCTCTACAGACCAACAGCCAGATCACATCCCGAATGTTTATTTTTGATATTATTTATGGAATTATTATATTTCATTAGACATTTGCTGATGTATTAAGAAAATGATTGTCCTTAACAGTAACTGGCGTCGCACAGGCTGAAGACCACTGGTCTAAACTCTCACTCATCGACAGAAGGTGTGTGTGTGTGTGTGTGTGTGTGTGTGAGAGAGACTCTTCACCTTCTCCTTTGACGAAGAGGATGGTGGTGTCGGCGTTGGGTGAAGCCTTCATCTCTCCCAACGAGGCTTCATCTTCCTCTTCCTCCTTTTCTTCAGTCTGAGGGACGAGACCAACACATCAAGTCATGAACGTGAGTCACTCAAACACCAGATGATGTTCGTTCTCTTAACGGTTCAGTGTTCGTTCGTTCTCTTACTAGTTCAGTGTTTGTTCGTTCGTTCTCTTACTAGTTCAGTGTTTGTTCGTTCTCTAACTAGTTCAGTGTTTGTTCGCTCTCTTACTAGTTCAGTGTTTGTTCGTTCGTT
>CM038642.1:210000-217500 GCA_021554675.1 Leuciscus idus | reverse complement strand
TATCTCCAATTTGTTACACTTTTGGTGTGACCCGCCCACAAGAACAGCTTATAAATCTCTGTTCATGTTCATGTAAATGCCAAACATCGGGTTAAATCTGTTCATCCGCTTGTTCTCTTCAGTTAGCACAGGGTTAGTGTTTCTCTGTGGATCTGACTGATCACAGGCCTCGTTGAGCAGAACTCAAGCTTATTCGCCTCATAAACACTGAGGAGCTTCAGGATCCGAAGAGAAACACTAAACCTGTGCTAACTGAAGAGAACAAGCTGATAAACAGATGTAATAAAGTATTTGGGGATAAAACCAGAGATTTACAAGTGATTTAAAAGGATTTTCAGCACATAAACACAGATCTGGGCCACATGTGGAGTAAACGCCAGCCGGATCTGAGCCGGATCTGATCCACATGTGGAGTAAACGCCAGCCGGATCTGTGCCGGATCTGATCCACATGTGGAGTAAACGCCAGCCGGATCTGTGCCGGATCTGATCCACATGTGGAGTAAACGCCAGCCGGATCTGAGCCGGATCTGATCCACATGTGGAGTAAACGCCAGCCGGATCTGTGCCGGATCTGATCCACATGTGGAGTAAACGCCAGCCGGATCTGTGCCGGATCTGATCCACATGTGGAGTAAACGCCAGCCGGATCTGTGCCGGATCTGATCCACATGTGGAGTAAACGCCAGCCGGATCTGAGCCGGATCTGATCCACATGTGGAGTAAACGCCAGCCGGATCTGTGCCGGATCTGATCCACATGTGGAGTAAACGCCAGCCGGATCTGAGTCTGTCTGGGGAGAAAAGAGCAGTTTCTACACACAGTGTGTGATTGTTTTCTACATCAAATGTTGTTCGTGCAGCTTGTCTAACGCAGATTCAGCTGCAACTGCTGACAGTCGAGTGACTTTCCCCGTTAAAACCATCAAGAGTGAGTTTGAGTTTGACCTCCAGAAGCTGTGGGTGAGTGTAAGAGCCACTCGCTCGCCCCAGACCATCTCTACTCGTCGAGTTTGACCTCCAGAAGCTGTGGGTGAGTGTAAGAGCCTCTCGCTCGCCCCAGACCATCTCTACTCGTCGAGTTTGACCTCCAGAAGCTGTGGGTGAGTGTAAGAGCCTCTCGCTCGCCCCAGACCATCTCTACTCGTCGAGTTTGACCTCCAGAAGCTGTGGGTGAGTGTAAGAGCCTCTCGCTCGCCCTGGACCATCTCTACTCGTTCACCGCCGAACACAACCACCTCTAGTGTGCTGAGTCATGATAAACGCTCATTAAAACTATGTGCAGCGTAAATCTCATTGTCATGCTTCGCAATTACAAATAAAATGGAAAGATAATTAGTGTCGATTACTTGACAAGCATAGTTTGCTTGCCAACCAAAAAAAAAAAAAGGTTAAAGGAGGATAATCTCATCAAACTATCATCAAAGAAATTATCATCCTTATAATCATCATTAATCTGATTTTCATGCTCATGCCCAGAATCTAATAATCAGCATGTGAGTTTAATCCGGATTAGACGTCTGATCGCCGATGACATCACTTCCTCTTCAGCAGGAGAGGTGAACACAGTAGGTTAGTGTGTGTGTGTGTGTGTGTGTGTGTGTGGCTCTCAGTTGAAGCACTACACAAAAAGATGTGGTGTGAAGACGCGTGTGTGAGTGTGTCTGTGAGTGTGTGAGTTTGTTTGTGTGTGAGTGAGTGTGTGTGTGTGTGTGTGTGTGTGTGTGTCTCAGTTGAAGCACTGCACGTAGTTGGCGGGAAGCATCCCGGATTTCCCCGTTCGCTGCACGGTCCCGAACATCCATCCCTCGTCGATGTGCTGAGCGTTAATGATCACGTCTCCGTCACGGAAGGAAACCTCGTCGTGATCCTGAGCGGCATAATCGTACAGCGCCCGATACACTCTCTGCAGAACACACACACACACACGACAGAGTCACACACTCGGTCAGAGGAACAACAGCTACTGTGCGTTTCCATCCACAGTCCTGAGACTATTAAACGTGAGGATAAAGCATCCAAAAGAACTACAATCCCATGATGCATTGCGAAAAGCATAATCCGAATTAAACACGATGGAGAAATATAAAACTATTCATTTCAAAACGTTGATTATATTTATAGAAACAATAGGCAAGGCAAGTTTATTTATATAGCACATTTCTTACACAATGGTAATTCAAAGTGCTTTACATAGAAGGAATTAAAATAATAATTTAATTTAAAAAACAAAAACAACTATATTTTAAGTTTATTGCAAAATATGCATAAAAACACAAACATGTACGTATTTTGAGAGTGTAGATCGACTCGTTTATGTCATCGCAGCGCTTCATAGGAGTGGGCGGAGCTAACGATTGGCAACTCTGATTGGTGGGATTTTCTGTACAGCATCATGGGTAATGTAGTTTTCCACTGTTAAACATGATTATCTTCAAAATAAGTTAAAATAATGGCTTCAACAGAGGAAAATACGGTGGATTAACAGTTGAGTGCATATATATTTTATGCTCATTTTAAGATTTGATGTTCATCTTCCTGTTTTCATCCCCCAAAATTATACCAAAATTCACCTAAAATACGTGGATGGAAACAGCTAATATAAAATGTCATGAACTAGTGCTTTAGCTAGTAACCCTACTGTGATGATAACTGAGCTGTCTCCTGTAAAGCTGTTATTTTCCTGTTCATTACAGTGAAGCTGCTTTGAACATCTGTACTGTATAAAGCGCTGTAGAAATAAAGCTGAAAAACCACGTCTACATGCTAGAACACCGCCAAAAATGCTTTTCTTACTTAGTAATTTTGTCGTTTCCAGTCCAAATATATAGAAATTCTTAAATCAAGATGCATTTACTAGATGAGTAAAATGCCATAAGATTGTTTTCTGGGGGAGAAAAATCATAATGAAGTGAGTTTTTTACCCCATTGGCAGATCATTTTCTGCTCTCTTGGTGTGTGTGTGTGTGTGTGTGTCTGTGTCTGTGTGTGTCTGTGTGTGTGTGTCTCACCATGCTTGCGGCGTGTGGCGGAGACTGAATGGTGCGAACGGCCTGTGTGTGTCCGTATCCCTGCTGGAGCTGCTGAGGATGATGGGATTGATGCTGGTAAACACCTGTATGACGGACACACACACACACACACATCAGTCAAATACCGCAGGCGTCAGAGACTCGCCGGCCAGTGATCACAGCAACTGGAGTGAGTGACACCATTCAAACACACCATGAAGAACACGGATGCTTTATCTGTGATGGTGGTGCTTTACTGGGAATGAAAACAGGAGAGTGTGTGTGTCGACGGGAGAGATGAAAACAGGAGAGTGTGTGTGTGTCAACGGGAGTGACTGAAGCAGATCTCGGTGACGCCGGAGCTCAAACACACGCAGTGTTGGGGGTAACGCATTACAAGTAACTTGAGTTACGTAATCAGATTACTTTTTCAAGTAACTAGTAAAGTAACGCATTACTTTGTTACTAAGTTACTTTGTTTTCCCATTTACTGACTGACAGCTCTCCTGTCCCCATGTTGAGAGAAATCAAAGTGCAGAGGCGTGTGTGTGAACATGTTTATTGTAGATCTAGACTAAATGTGAGCATTTACTCATCTCACTTGCACAAAAAAAGATTCAATATTCCTCAAAATGACTAAAATCAGTGAAATGCCGAAATCAGAATACTATGCAAATGTCCAATAACTATATATGTGCAATTAGTAAATTTTTAAGGGAGTAACGCAATATTGCAACACATAACTTTTCTAAAATAAGTAGCTAAGTAACACAATTAGTTACTTTTTAAGGGAGTAACGCAATATTGTAACGCATAACTTTTCTTAAAAAGAAACTAACAGAATAAGTTAATTTTAAGGGAGTAACGCAATATTGTAACGCATTACTTTTATTTTAAAAAAGTTAAACACGTTTGGGCTCGGTAATAAATTGCTATTTAATTAATCGAAGGCGCATTAAATTGATTAAATGTGACATTTATATTGTTGCAAAAGATTATATTTCAAATAAATGCTGTTCTTTTGAACTTTCTATTCAGAATCCTGAAAAATAAAATGTATCAGTTTCCACAAACATACAAACGGTTTCCAACACTGATAATAATCATAAATGTTTCTTGATCATCAAATCATATTAGAATAACGCGATTAATTACTTTTTAAGGGAGTAACGCAATATTGTAACGCATTACTTTTCTTTAAAAAAGTAGCTAAGTAACACAATTAGTAAATTTTTAAGGGAGTAACGCAATATTGTAACGCATTACTTTTCTAAAAAAAAGTAGCTAAGTAACGCGAATAATTACTTTTTAAGGGAGTAACGCAATATTGTAACGCATTACTTTTCTAAAAAAAAGTAGCTAAGTAACGCAATTAATTACTTTTTAAGGGAGTAACACAATATTGTAATGCATTACTTTTCTAAAAAAAAGTAGCTAAGTAAGTGATTAATTACTTTTTAAGGGAGTAACGCAATATTGTAACGCATTACTTTTCTAAAAAAGTAACTAAGTAACACAATTAGTTCATTTTTAAGGGAGTAACAAAATTGTAACATTACTTTTCTAAAAAAGTAGCTAAGTACAGCAATTAGTTACTTTTTAAGGGAGTAACGCAATGTAACATTACTTTTCTAAAAATTAACTAACGCAATTAGTAACTAAGTAACACAATTAGTTACTTTTTAAGGGAGTAACACAAATTTGTAACATTACTTTTCTAAAAAGTAACTAACGCAATTAGTTAGTAACTAAGTAACGCAATTAGTTACTTTTTAAGGGAGTAACACAATATTGTAACACATTACTTTTCTAAAAATTAACCAACGCAATTAGTTAGTAACTAAGTAACGCAATTAGTTACTTTTTAAGGGAGTAACGCAATATTGTAACACATTACTTTTCTAAAAAATTAACCAACGCAATTAGTTAGTAACTAAGTAAAGCAATTAGTTACTTTTTAAGGGAGTAACGCAATATTGTAACACATTACTTTTCTAAAAATTAACCAACGCAATTAGTTAGTAACTAAGTAACGCAATTAGTTACTTTTTAAGGGAGTAACACAAAATTTGTAACGCATTACTTTTCTAAAAAAGTAGCTAAGTAAAGCAATTAGTTACTTTTTAAGGGAGTAACGCAATATTGTAACATTACTTTTCTAAAAATTAACTAACGCAATTAGTTAGTAACTAAGTAACACAATCAGTTACTTTTTAAGGAGTAACACAATATTGTAACGCATTACTTTTCTAAAAAGTAACTAAGTAACGCAATTAGCTACTTTTTAAGGGAGTAACGCAATATTGTAACGCATTACTTTTCTAAAAAACTAAGTAACGCAATTAGTTACTTTTTAAGGGAGTAACGCAAAATTTGTAACGAATTACTTTTCTAAAAAAGTAACTAACGAAATTAGTTACTTTTAAGGGAGTAACGCAAAATTTGTAATGCGTTACTTTTAAGGGAGTAACGCAATATTGTAATGCATTACTTTTCAAAGTAACTTTCCCCAACACTGAACACACGCGTGATCTTGCCTGAACTGGATCTGCTGCACACGGACGCACTGCGATCGGCCCAGAGCTCTGAACCCAGAGAGCTGCACACCGACTGCGGGCCACGCTCTAACACACACACACATACACACACACACAGCGTTACGACACGTGTGATCCGCCGCTGACGGTCATTTATTGGCTGTCGGTGCGTCTGGTACCGGTCATCCTGCGCAGGCTTTTAGACTGAATGTTGTCCTCCACCGGGTCAAAGTCAAAGATGGATCCCGGATCAGTCCTCCAGACCCTCAGGTCTTCAGCGCAACACACAGGTCAAAGGTCAAAGGTCGAGAGGGTTGGATCAATCAACAGCTTCAGGAATATGTTAGTCATGAACACTAGTGTCCAAACGTTTGGGCTCGGTAATAAATTGCTATTTAATTAATCGAAGGCGCATTAAATTGATTAAATGTGACATTTATATTGTTGCAAAAGATTATATTTCAAATAAATGCTGTTCTTTTGAACTTTCTATTCAGAATCCTGAAAAATAAAATGTATCAGTTTCCACAAACATACAAACGGTTTCCAACACTGATAATAATCATAAATGTTTCTTGATCATCAAATCATATTAGAATGATTTGTGAAGGATCATGTGACACTGAAGACTGGAGTAATGATGCTGAAAATTCAGCTTTAATCACAGGAATAAATTACACTTTACTATATATTCACATAGAAAACAGATGATTTACATTATAATAATATTTCAAAATAATTACTTTATTTTTTATCAAATTGATGAGAAGAGACTCTTTCAGAAACACAAAAAAAATCTGAATTATTCCAAATGTTTTTGATCAGTCGTATGTAAAAGTGTCACAACAAACGATGAGGAGAAAACCTTCAGCGTCACACTGAGATTAAAACAAAGATCAAATGATGAATATGAACAACCGATCGATTAAACCGATCATACTGGATAATGAAATGGGTTAGGCTTAGAAACTTAATAAGTGACATCAACATGATTAACATCCAACATCAGTCTGTCTAAAATGTAATAAAGTTCAATAAAGGATCATATTAATATTAAAAACCTCATAAAAAGGAGTAACATTTAAATATTGCGCGAGTTGTGATGATGGACTGACCAGCGGCTCCTCCTGATCTGCGGTCCATCTCCACCACCTGTGGCTGGACGCCATGGCAACCGCCTCCCACCTGCTCTCCATGGTAACCGCCTCCCACCTGGTCCCCATGGAGACGCACCATGTGCTGCTCATCGAGGGTGTGTGTGGCGCCGCGACCCCGCGTGCGCTCGAACTCCTCGTGATATTTGGCCTGAAAGACACACGGAGAGCGTCACACACACGTCACAATAAAACACACACACACTCACTCACACACCGTCACAATAAAACACACACACACACACACACACACTCACACAGGTGTCTGTTACGGTGCATTTGGTCTCTGATAAACACACACACACACACACGGTTCGTGAGTCTTTATTAGCACACGCGTGTTCGTTCGGTCACATGTTAGTGCTGTGATGTCACACGCAGGCGTCGCCCAGTCCTGCTACCATAGAAACGGAATCCTGAGATTTGCGCACACGCCTCATTTCAGGCGTGTCCAGCTCTGAGCACGAGTGACCTTTGACCTCCTGCAGACCCCGCTGGTAATGCACCTGTAACACACGGGACAGTCACTGTTACACTGAGGTTTCCAAGATCGTGTGGATCCTTGTTCTTCAAAGACAGAATTACAGTGCCACTATTGTGCTTTTCTGGATATTATCTTTCATGAAGTGTGTAATAAAGCTGTTTGTGAGTGTAAACTCAAAGGGCAGATAAATAATGTTTTTGTCTCTTAAAAGAAAGTGATTCTGAACTGAAACGAGTCGTCAGTAATTCAGTCTCAATAATGTAACTAGTTAGCATAATGCCCGCCTGTGGTCTTGATTGGCTGACAGCGTCTCTTA
>CM038642.1:197500-205000 GCA_021554675.1 Leuciscus idus | reverse complement strand
ATCCAATCAGATGCTCTCTAGATTGAGGACGGCCTCCTCTGATCTGATCAGACACTCTCTAGATTAAGCACGGGCCTCCTCTCATCCTATCAGATGCTCTCTAGAATCAGGACGGACCTCCTCTCACTCTCACACACACACACACGGCAGGAGTGTCAGAGATGCTCACCTCGCTCATGAGGCTGCTGGCGTTACGGGCTGCCAGGAACACGGGCGTCAGATCGGCCTCCAGCAGAGACTTCCCTCTGATCTCGCTCTCATACTCCTTACGATACTCCTTCTGTGAGACACACACACACACACAGTCAGCAGCTCGTTTCTCCTCAGAGATTCACACACACACACACACACACACACACACACACAGTCAGCAGCTCGTTTCTCCTCAGAGATTCACACACACACACACACACACACAGTCAGCAGCTCGTTTCTCCTCAGAGATTCACACACACACACACACACACACACACACACAGTCAGCAGCTCGTTTCTCCTCAGACATTCAGACGCGCGTCACCTCACCTGGATACGGATACACACACTCACACACACACACACACACCTCGCTCTGGATCCGCTGAGCTTCCTTCGACACTTTATAGGTCTGCGTGTCCACAAACTCCATCTGGGACTTCCCTCGCTGCTTCTTGTACTCCTCTTTATATTTCACCTGCACACACAGATCCTGCTGTTGATGGTCACATGAATCAAACAGTAGATAAATCCCATCATGCTTCATATTTCACATTCACCCCAAGATTATAATAGTTCACTAAAATTAAACCATAAAAAAGTTTTGTCATGTGAAATAAAATAAACATTAACTGTAAAAAAAATTTTTTTATTTAGGTTTACTTGATGTACTAAAATATTAAATAAAAAAAAATGATAGAAATGATAAAAGCACAAACGATATTACTATACATTTAGAATATAAAATATAAAAATAAAATCTGATTCCAACTATTAATAAAAAATATAATAGTTGCTCAATGATACTAAAATAACAGTAATACTTCTCATTTGTTAAGAGTTACTGCATTGACTAACATGAACTAACAATACATGTTTACAACATTTATTAACCAATGTTAATGTTAGTTCACGGTGCATTAACTAATGTTAACAGAAATAACTGTATTAATAAATGTTGAGATTAATATTAGCTAATATTAATAAATGATGTAGAAGTATTGTTCATTGTTAGTTCATGTAAAGTAATCTTAAATGAAATGGTATAGTAAGTGTAGCATCAGTAACTCTGAGTGACCTGACTGTGCAGCGCTGCGTTCTCCTGATGGTGGCGCTGTTCTGCCGTATCCAGGGTGACGAGGCTCCGCCCCTTAGACTCCTCATACTTCTTCCTGTACTCCACCTGACGGACAGACAGTTCAGCCAATCAGAGCTCAGCGTTCATACGGTGAATGATGCTTTATAGCGAGAGCGAGTGTGTGAGTGAGATGGAGACTGACGTTGCTCTGGAGTTTGCTGGCGTGAAGCGCGTGACCGAGATGAAGCAGGTTCGGTAGATCAGTGACGGCCTCCAGCTTCTTCTGAGTGTACTTCACCTGCGACACACACACACGATCAGAGCACAACACACACACACACACACACACACACACACACACATGAACAGAACACAACACACACACACGATCAGAGCACAACACACACACACACACACACACACACACACACACACACTCACTCACATGATCAGAACACAACACACACACACACACACTCCATAAATTGCTCATGGGAAAATCTCCACCAACGGCTTTGAGAGTGTTTCCATGGACACCAGTGCAGACCAGCAGGAATCAGACACTCTTTACAGGCTTAAATCACAACATGAGCTGAATAGAGTGAACAGATCATCCTGAACAGCCATCCTGTGTGTGTGTGTGTGTGTGTGTGTGTGTGTGTGTGTGTGTGTGTGTGTGTGTGTGTGTGTGTGTGTGTGTGTGTGTGTGTGTGTGTGTGTGTGTGTGTGTGTGAGTGTGTGTGAGAGAGAGTGAGTGAATGAGTGAGTGAGTGTGTGTGTGTGTGTGAGTGAATGAGTGGGTTTGTGTGTGTTCTGTTCATGTGTGTGTGAGAGAGAGTGTGTGTGTGTGTGTGTGTGTGTGTGTGAGAGAGTTTGAGTGTGTGTCATCACCTGACTGGCGAGTGCCCCTGCGGTCTGAGTGTGTCTGAAGCTCACACACTCGCTCGGGTTGTACTGTGGTTTCTGTCCTCTCTGATCTTTCTTGTAGTTCACCTGCAGTGAGAGTGACAGGAGACTGAGCCCGACTGTTAAAAACACTAGCACTTCAGTCAATATACAGTCTGTTGACTGTCAGTGTTCCACTTACACACTTGTGCTTTAATTGCCTTTTTCCCCATATATATATACAGTAGAGATCAAAATTAGAGAACAATTAAGAAACACTTGATTATTTTCAGAAATATTGTTAATCTTCATTGCTTGAAATTTGAAGGATTATTAGCTGTGGGTATACCATTGTTCTACTAGCATTTTATTACAAAATAACCAAGGTAGTTCACCAAAAACCTTTATTTTGTGGAAAACACTGCGATCAAAATTAGAGAACAATAACCATTGCAGCACAAAAAAAGCATTACAACTCAAATTTGAGGCTTACAGCAGTCACAATTTAGTAGGAAGTGTAGAGGCCCTTGCTTTGAATGACCTGAGCACATCTGTGGCCACAGGACATCACTAGATTCTCACACTGCTCTGGTGTGATCTTTGTCCACTCGTCTTCCAGTCTCTTCCAAAGTTCGGTAACTGTAGTGGGTTTCTTAGCCATAACTTTGTCGCCAAGGATTTTCAATCGGGTTTAGATCAGGACTCTGGGCTGGCCATTTCATTATTTCAATTTTCTGAGTTTCAAGGTACTGCTTCACCCGTTTTGCAGTGTTACAGGGGGCATTGTCTTGCATGAAAATTGCAGGCTGATTGGGAGATGCTTGCAGGGAAGGAACCGCATGTTGCCGAAGGAGGTTCTGATAAACATTTGCATTCACCCTGCCATGCAGCTGTATAGTAGGCCCAACTCCTGCTGCAGAAAACATCCCCCAAACCATGACACTTCCTCCTCCACCTCTGACTGACTTCTTTACGCACTTTGGGTTCAATCTTTCCCCAGTTTGACGCCGAACATAATGTTTCCCATCGGACCCAAATAAATTAAACTTACTTTCATCACTAAAGTGAACTTTTGACCAGTTCTTCTCTGTCCACACAACATGCTCCTCCGCAAAGGTTAGTCTAGCCTTTTGATTCTTTCTGCTGATGAGAGGCTTGGTCACTGCAGAGTGAGCTTTCAGTCCGAATCCTCTTAAACGACGAGACACTGTATGCCGAGACAGAACCTTACCATGTTCAGCTGTGAACTGGCAAGCAATTCCAGCTGCAGTGTTGAACCGATTCCCCATTGAAAGTCTCCGCATCGTCCTGTCCTCTCGTGCATTTGTCTTACGTGGACGACCAGCCTTTTTGGGGGACTTGAATGAACGAGTATCTTTGTAAAGCTTCAATATTTTAGAAATCACAGATTTTGAACGACCAATTTCTGTTGCAATAGCTGAAAGGGTCATCCCTTTGGCCTTCATCTGGACAACCTGGTGTCGTAGGGTTTCAGTCACCTTAGAGCGGCTTGCCATCTTGCAAAGTCAGTTAAAATTGGAAAGTTTGCTGCCAGTTAAATAAGGTGTGCCAGATAATTAAGGAAATTAGCACCAGGTGCCACATTATCACCAATAACTTGGAGGTATCTAAAAGAGTTCTCTAATTTTGACCAGAGTTATTTTTTAATAGTCTCGTTTAAGTTTTATATACTGTAGTTCAAAATACATTTAATTTATGAAATATGCAAAAAAAAAACTGCCCTTTTGCTCTTGTTTGTTTAACTTTAACTACGACTAAGCAGTGACCTTGAAATTTAGGAAATAGTATGTTGTTCTTTAATTTTGATCTCTACTGTATATATTAGTAATCATCATTCGAAAGCTTAAACACTCAAAATTCCTCCTGTAAATCCGTTTGACATTATGTTTTGATATCAACTTCAATTTTGGAAGAGCCGGCCAGCTGAGCGTCACCTGACTGGCCAGATGTGTGGCGTGTTTAGCGTGTTGTATGTCGGGTATGAGTGTCACCTGACTGGCCAGATGTGTGTCGTGTTTAGCGTGTTGTATGTTGGGTATGAGCGTCACCTGACTTGCCAGATGTGTGGCGTGTTTAGCGTGTTGTATGTCGGGTATGAGCGTCACCTGACTGGCCAGATGTGTGTCGTGTTTAGCGTGTTGTATGTCGGGTATGAGCGTCACCAGACTGGCCAGATGTGTGTCGTGTTTAGCGTGTTGTATGTCGGGTATGAGCGTCACCTGACTGGCCAGCTGTGGCGTGTGTTTAGCGTGTTGTATGTCGGGTATGAGCGTCACCTGACTGGCCAGCTGTGTGGCGTGTTTAGCGTGTTGTATGTCGGGTATGAGCGTCACCTGACTGGCCAGAAGTGTGGCGTGTTTAGCGTGTTGTATGTCGGGTATGAGCGTCACCTGACTGGCCAGCTGTGTGGTGTGTTTAGCGTGTTGTATGTTGGGTATGAGCGTCACCTGACTGGCCAGATGTGTGGCGTGTTTAGCGTGTTGTATGTCGGGTAAGAGCATCACCTGACTGGCCAGCTGTGTGGCGTGTTTAGCGTGTTGTATGTCGGGTATGAGCGTCACCTGACTGGCCAGATGTGTGTCGTGTTTAGGGTGTTGTATGTCGGGTATGAGCGTCACCTGACTGGCCAGCTGTGTGGCGTGTTTAGCGTGTTGTATGTCGGGTATGAGCGTCACCTGACTGGCGTGTTTAGTGTGTTGTATGTCGGGTATGAGCGTCACCTGACTGGCCAGATGTGTGGCGTGTTTAGCGTGTTGTATGTCGGGTATGAGCGTCACCTGACTGGCCAGCTGTGTGGCGTGTTTAGCGTGTTGTATGTCGGGTATGAGCGTCACCTGACTGGCCAGCAGTGTGGCGTGTTTAGCGTGTTGTATGTCGGGTATGAGCGTCACCTGACTGGCCAGATGTGTGGCGTGTTTAGCGTGTTGTATGTCGGGTATGAGCGTCACCTGACTGGCCAGATGTGTGGCGTGTTTAGCGTGTTGTATGTCGGGTATGAGCGTCACCTGACTGGCCAGCAGTGTGGCGTGTTTAGCGTGTTGTATGTCGGGTATGAGCGTCACCTGACTGGCCAGCTGTGTGGCGTGTTTAGCGTGTTGTATGTCGGGTATGAGCGTCACCTGACTGGCCAGATGTGTGGCGTGTTTAGCGTGTTGTATGTCGGGTATGAGCATCACCTGACTGGCCAGCAGTGTGGCGTGTTTAGCGTGTTGTATGTCGGGTATGAGCGTCACCTGACTGGCCAACTGTGTGGCGTGTTTAGCGTGTTGTATGTCGGGTATGAGCGTCACCTGACTGGCCAACTGTGTGGCGTGTTTAGCGTGTTGTATGTCGGGTATGAGCGTCACCTGACTGGCCAACTGTGTGGCGTGTTTAGCGTGTTGTATGTCGGGTATGAGCGTCACCTGACTGGCCAGCAGTGTGGCGTGTTTAGCGTGTTGTATGTCGGGTATGAGCGTCACCTGACTGGCCAGATGTGTGGCGTGTTTAGCGTGTTGTATGTCGGGTATGAGCGTCACCTGACTGGCCAGATGTGTGGCGTGTTTAGCGTGTTGTATGTCGGGTATGAGCGTCACCTGACTGGCCAGATGTGTGGCGTGTTTAGCGTGTTGTATGTCGGGTATGAGCGTCACCTGACTGGCCAGCTGTGTGGCGTGTTTAGCGTGTTGTATGTCGGGTATGAGCGTCACCTGACTGGCCAGCTGTGTGGCGTGCTTAGCGTGTTGTATGTCGGGTATGAGCGTCACCTGACTGGCCAGATGTGTGGCGTGTTTAGCGTGTTGTATGTCGGGTATGAGCGTCACCTGACTGGCCAGCTGTGTGGCGTGTTTAGCGTGTTGTATGTCGGGTATGAGCGTCACCTGACTGGCCAGCTGTGTGGCGTGTTTAGCGTGTTGTATGTCGGGTATGAGCGTCACCTGACTGGCCAGCTGTGTGGCGTGTTTAGCGTGTTGTATGTCGGGTATGAGCGTCACCTGACTGGCCAGCTGTGTGGCGTGTTTAGCGTGTTGTATGTCGGGTATGAGCGTCACCTGACTGGCCAGCTGTGTGGCGTGTTTAGGGTGTTGTATGTTGGGTATGAGCGTCACCTGACTGGCCAGCTGTGTGTCGTGTTTAGCGTGTTGTATGTCGGGTATGAGCGTCACCTGACTGGCCAGATGTGTGGCGTGTTTAGCGTGTTGTATGTCGGGTATGAGCGTCACCAGACTGGCCAGCTGTGTAGCGTGTTTAGCGTGTTGTATGTCGGGCATGAGCGTCACCTGACTGGCCAGCTGTGTGGCGTGTTTAGCGTGTTGTATGTCGGGTATGAGCGTCACCTGACTGGCCAGCTCTGTGGCGTGTTTAGCGTGTTGTATGTCGGGTATGAGCGTCACCTGACTGGCCAGATGTGTGTCGTGTTTAGCGTGTTGTATGTCGGGTATGAGCGTCACCTGACTGGCCAGATGTGTGGCGTGTTTAGCGTGTTGTATGTCGGGTATGAGTGTCACCAGACTGACCAGATGTGTGGCGTGTTTAGCGTGTTGTATGTCGGGTATGAGCGTCACCAGACTGGCCAGCTGTGTGGCGTGTTTAGCGTGTTGTATGTCGGGTATGAGCGTCACCTGACTGGCCAGCTCTGTGGCGTGTTTAGCGTGTTGTATGTCGGGTATGAGCGTCACCTGACTGGCCAGATGTGTGTCGTGTTTAGCGTGTTGTATGTCGGGTATGAGCGTCACCTGACTGGCCAGATGTGTGGCGTGTTTAGCGTGTTGTATGTCGGGTATGAGCGTCACCTGACTGGCCAGCTGTGTGGCGTGTTTAGCGTGTTGTATGTCGGGTATGAGCATCACCTGACTGGCCAGATGTGTGGCGTGTTTAGCGTGTTGTATGTCGGGTATGAGCGTCACCTGACTGGCCAGCTGTGTGGCGTGTTTAGCGTGTTGTATGTCGGGTATGAGCGTCACCTGACTGGCCAGCTGTGTGGCGTGTTTAGCGTGTTGTATGTCGGGTATGAGCGTCACCTGACTGGCCAGCTGTGTGGCGTGTTTAGCGTGTTGTGTGTCGGGTATGAGCGTCACCTGACTGGCCAGCTGTGTGGCGTGTTTAGCGTGTTGTATGTCGGGTATGAGCGTCACCTGACTGGTCAGATGTGTGGCGTGTTTAGCGTGTTGTATGTCGGGTATGAGCGTCACCTGACTGGCCAGATGTGTGGCGTGTTTAGCGTGTTGTATGTCGGGTATGAGCGTCACCTGACTGGCCAGATGTGTGTCGTGTTTAGCGTGTTGTATGTCGGGTATGAGCGTCACCTGACTGGCCAGCTGTGTGGCGTGTTTAACGTGTTG
>CM038642.1:177500-190000 GCA_021554675.1 Leuciscus idus | reverse complement strand
CCTGCGCCTAGACACGACCACAACGCATGATGTAGTCAGCCGGATCCGGGCCGTATCCAGATCAGATGGAGGACCTGCTCATAGACACGACCACAACGCATGATGTAGTCAGCCGGATCCGGGCCGTATCCAGATCAGATGGAGGACCTGCTCATAGACACGACCACAACGCATGATGTAGTCAGCCGGATCCGGGCCGTATCCAGATCAGATGGTGGACCTGCGCATAGACACGACCACAACGCATGATGTAGTCAGCCGGATCCGGGCCGTATCCAGATCAGATGGAGGACCTGCTCATAGACACGACCACAACGCATGATGTAGTCAGCCGGATACGGGCCGTATCCAGATCAGATGGTGGACCTGCGCCTAGACACGACCACAACGCATGATGTAGTCAGCCGGATCCGGGCCGTATCCAGATCAGATGGTGGACCTGCGCCTAGACATGACCACAACGCATCCCTGAAGTGTCAGCAGAGATTGTGTCAACTAGACTCTCCCCTGTGAAGGCTTCATCGACACAACAGCATCGGCTCTGGTCCTCAACAAACTCGTCTCCATACCGGCGTGACTCCGATCTTCAACCAGATAAACTGGATAATATTCTGAATGTTCTGATCCAATCTGACCTCTGACCTGTAATGCTGCCTGAATCATAATCACGCACTGTACGTTCGCTGGCCCCCCGAATGAGCCTGGTTTCTCCCAAGGTTTATTTCTCCATTCTGTCACTGATGGGAGTTTTGGTTCCTTCACTGTCGCCTTTGGCTTTTGTCTTGCTGAGTTGGGGACACTTAATATTCAACGATATAGTGTGAGAGACTGTTTGTGTGTTTGTGTGTGTGTGCGTGTGAGAGACTGTTTGTGTGTGTGTGAGTGTGTGAGAGTGTGTGTGTGTGTGTGTGTGAGAGAGAGAGTGAGTGTGTGTGTGTGTTTATGTGTGCACTGTGAATCACACTCACCTCGCTCAGCAGTTCAGAGGCGTGTCTGGCGTGTTGAGTCTCAGTCGTCTCGGGCAGAAGAGAGTACAGACTCACAGAGGCCTCTTTCTTGGCCTCCTCCTTGTATTTCCTCTGAAATGAAAGCGAATGTTGAAGCCTTGATCCTGACACGCATGTCGCACAGCTGACACACACACACGCATGTCACACGGCTGACACACACACGGCTGACTCACAGCACACACGGCTGACACACACACACGGCTCACTC
This sequence comes from Leuciscus idus, assembly GCA_021554675.1. Taxonomy (NCBI): domain Eukaryota; kingdom Metazoa; phylum Chordata; class Actinopteri; order Cypriniformes; family Leuciscidae; genus Leuciscus; species Leuciscus idus. Next base: position 188,782 of record CM038642.1, on the reverse strand, counting down.
ACAGCTGACTCACAGCACACACGGCTGGCTCACGGCTGACACACACACGGCTGGCTCACACACACACGGCTGACTCACGGCTCACACGGCTGACTCACAGCACACACGGCTGGCTCATGGCTGACACACACGGCTGACTCACGGCTCACACACGGCTGACTCACGGCTCACACACACGGCTCACACACACGGCTGACTCACGGCTCACACACGGCTGACTCACGGCTGACTCACGGCTCACACACACGGCTCACACACACGGCTGACTCACGGCTGACACACACACGGCTGACTCACGGCTCATGTGAGCGCAGTACCTGACTCAGTAGGTCGGTGGCGTCTCTGGCGTGTTGCGTCTCCAGAGTCTCGGGCAGCAGTGAATACAGAGCGCTGGACGCCTGCTTCCTCCCGGCCTCTTTATACTTACTCTGAAAACACACAAACACACTGATGAATCATGGGTAATCAGGTCTCACTGTACTGAGGACCAAACCTGCAGACATTAAAAATAAATAAACATAGATAAAGAAATAAATGTAATAATAGAGGAATAAATAAAGGAATAAATGTCTTGATAAAAGTTCATTTTTACTTAAATTTAATCCTGATTTGTATCACTTAGTTAGAGCTATCAATGAGCTCTGGACCAATGACACGCAGGAGCTAGAATATGTTATTTTCTTCACCATATGAGCATGTGAGTGTTGGACATGTTTCTATAAGAGCTGTCAATCATTACATTATAATTTTATTAAACGCAGTATGTGCAGAGTAATCAAATTAATACCACCGAATACCTTGGTCCAAAGCGGCCGGATCGGGCTTGAGGAGTGGTTACGAAGAGAGGAGGAGTTCACCTGAGCGCACGATGAGTCCATATACCAGCTAACATCAGCATTAAAGACTTTTAACAGCACTTTAGCTCAACTCACTTTCATGTTTGAATGCCTTCTGTTTGAGATCCGATGTGGATTCTGATCACTGTATAAGGCAGAAATATATATACGCGATGCAAAAGACTATGTGTGCTAACCATTACCATAGTAAACATGGATGTTTTTATTTTATCTGTCAGTACGTCTCATCTCTTTATACCGGACTGTCTGATATCCATATTTAGCTCTGCAAATGTCATAAAATAAAGCAACTCCAGTTTTTCGAGAGCTTCCTCTGTTTCTCTGACCAAATATACAACGGTATTGGGACTGTCACTGGAGAGAGTGCTAATGATCATTGATCATTCTTTCTAAATGTGACATAAATATGTCCTGTGACTAAATAAACAGACTGAATAAGTACGTCCTCTTTCTTTTGTGAAATAACGGTAAACCACTTTATTTCTGTGTGACTGATGTGCAATCTTGACGAGTTAATTCATTATGATCAATGTATCACTTTTTATTGTAAACCTGTGGTAAAGCAGATGCTTGAGTTTTAAATCTTTAAGTAAACAACAAAAATTCCAGCAAACAGTCGCTTTTATCATGTTCGTTTTGCGATCTCGCTAGTTTCCAGCTTTCTTTCTGATTAGTTTTCAGATAAAACTTCCATTTGTTGGTGAAATGATGGGTTTGTGTGACGCTGTTCCAGAGAGGAATTTTACGGTGGGAACGCAGCAGGTTTTGGGCTCGGTGTTCCAGCCCCGAGGCTATCAGCCCCGCCCGCCCCTTTAAAGCCTCGCTCGCACCGGCCCCACAGTGGAAATGAGTATTTCTAAAGGGATAGTTCACCCAAAAATGAAAATTCTGTCATCATTTACTCACCCTCAAGTTGTTCCAAACCTGTATGAGTTTCTTTGTTCTGCTGAAGAGTCCAAATCACACTCTTTGCTGTCCAAACTTAATTGATATAAGTACCAATGTAGAACATTATATTGAAACTGTGTCTATTCCTCGTTTAGTGAGGTCAAACATTAAATCTACTGTAGGATCTAGGAAAAATCTAATGGTGATTAAACCAGAAAACCTCAATATTAGTGAACAAAAACAATTTATAAAGCTAGGTCTTCTAAACATTAGATCGCTCACACCTAAGGCAGTTATTGTAAATGAAATGGTCACAGATAATAGTTTCGATGTACTTTGCCTTACTGAAACCTGGCTTAAACCAAATGATTATTTCGGTATTAATGAGTCTACTCCTCCTGGATACTGTTATAGGCATGAGCCCCGTCTGATTGGTCGTGGCGGCGGTGTTGCAACAATCTATAGAGATATTCTTAATGTTACTCAAAAAACAGGTCACAGGTTTAATTCGTTTGAAGTACTTGTGCTAAATGTTACACTCTTAGATGTAAGAAATAAATCCCTATTATCTCTAGCCTTGGCTACTGTATATAGACCTCCAGGGCCTTACGCTGATTTCCTAAAAGAGTTTGCAGACTTTCTCTCAGATCTTTTGGTCAACGTCGATAAAGCATTAATTGTTGGAGATTTTAACATACACGTAGATAACACAAATGATGCGTTAGGAGCTGCGTTTACAGATTTATTAAACTCCTTTGGGGTCAAGCAAAACGTCACTGGTCCCACTCATCGTCTTAATCATACACTCGATTTAATTATATCACATGGAACCAATCCAACCGATATAGATATTGTACCGCAAAGTGATGATGTCACTGACCATTACATGGTAACTTGCATACTACGTACTGCTGAAATTTTTCATGTTGCGCCACGTTATCGACCAGGCAGAACAATCCTTCCAACCACTATAGATAGATTCTCAAATAGCTTACCTGATCTATCTCAGCTGCTCAGTGAACCCAAACAAACAGATGAACTAGAGGAAATGACTAGCACTATGAGCACCATTTTCTCTAGTACATTAGACATCGTTGCACCAATTAGATTAAAAAAGGTTAGAGAGAAAACTAAAGCGCCATGGTATAACAGTGCTACGCATGTTCTAAAGAGAGAAACCCGTAATTTAGAGCGTAAATGGAAACAAACTAATTTAGAGGTCTTTAGAATCGTGTGGAAAGACAGTATGTCACATTATAAAAAGGCCCTAAAAGCGGCCAGGGCAGAGCACCTCCGCAAACTAATAGAAAACAACCAAAATAATCCAAGGTTTTTATTTAACACCGTGGCTAGACTAACAAATAAATAGACATCACCTGAGTAAAATATACCGTTACAGTTTAGTAGTAATGATTTTATGAATTTCTTCACTGAGAAAATAGAAAGCATCAGAAACACAATTGTAAATGTACAATCTTTAATGGTGTCTTATGATTCAGCCTCAATTATCGCCCCTCAAGAACAACTACACCGCTTTACAACTATAGGACAGATAGAGCTAAATAAACTTATCATTGCATCTAAACCAACAACATGTGTATTAGATCCAATACCCACTAAACTACTGAAAGAAGTGTTACCTGTAGTGGAAGAGCCTCTCCTCAATATTATTAACTCGTCTTTATCTTTAGGTCATGTTCCAAGAACATTTAAACTGGCAGTTATAAAACCACTCATTAAGAAACCACAATTAGATCATAATAACCTAGCAAATTATAGACCCATTTCAAATCTACCATTTATGTCTAAAATACTAGAAAAAGTTGTGTCCGCTCAACTGTGCTCTTTCTTGCAAGAAAATTATATCTATGAAAAATTTCAGTCAGGATTCAGACCGCATCATAGCACAGACACTGCACTCGTTAAAATTACAAATGATTTACTTCTAGCTTCTGACCAAGGCTGTATATCAATACTAGTTTTACTCGATCTTAGCGCTGCGTTCGACACTACAGATCACAAAATACTCTTAGATCGACTACAAAACTACACTGGTGTTCATGGACAGGCATTAAGCTGGTTTAGATCGTACTTATCAGACCGCTACCATTTTGTCTGTTTAAATGGGGAAAAATCGAAGATAACGTCAGTAAACTATGGAGTGCCGCAGGAATCTGTGTTAGGCCCTCTGTTATTCTCAATATATATGCTGCCACTTGGTAATATTATAAGAAAACATGGAATTAATTTCCACTGTTATGCTGATGACACTCAATTATATATTTCATCACGACCAGATGAAAACAATAAATTATCTAAATTGACAGAGTGTGTTAAAGATATAAAATACTGGATGACGTGTAATTTTCTGCTATTAAATTCAGATAAAACGGAGGTATTACTTATGGGTCCAAAAAACTGCCCACAAAACCTCTTACAATGCAACTTCAATTTAGAAGAATGTCCTGTTACTTTATCCACTACAGTAAAAGACCTGGGGGTTATACTAGATCGCAACTTGTCTTTCGAAAATCATATTTCATATGTTACAAGAACAGCCTTTTTCCACCTTAGAAACATTGCTAAGCTACGTAACATGCTATCTGTCTCTGATGCAGAAAAGTTAGTTCATGCATTCATGACCTCGAGACTAGATTACTGTAATGCTTTATTAGCTGGTTGTCCTGCATCCTCAATAAACAAGCTACAGTTAGTCCAAAATGCAGCTGCTAGAGTTCTTACTAGGTCAAGAAAATATGATCATATAACACCAATTCTATCATCTCTACACTGGTTACCTATTAAGTTCCGTATCAATTACAAAGTATTACTAATGACCTATAAAGCCCTAAATGGTTTAGCTCCTGGGTATTTAACGGAACTTCTATCGCCCGGGTATTTAACGGAACTCTATATCTAAGACCACTAAAGGAGGGAGGGCGAAAGGCCAAACTCTGGAATGGCCTTCCTGATATTGTTCGAGGCTCAGATTCGCTGTCCCAGTTTAAAACTAGATTAAAGACGCATCTCTTTAGCCAAGCATTCACATAATACTTACCTTTTATACTACAGTTGAATCAGATTGAATGCATTAATATTATGAACAGCAGCTACGCTAATTATTTCCCATCTGCTTTTCTGTCATTATCTCGGGACGCAATAGAGTTCGTCAGCTCCAGTTTGTATCCAGCCTCTCATGGAAACTTCAGATGCCCCAACACCCGTGCAGAGACGACTCGAAACCCGTGCGGAGACGACTCCACGCCCGTGAGGAGACAACTCCACGCCCGTGAGAAGACGACTCCACGCCGGCGATATGTTATGCCCTAAATTAATGCATGATTAACTAACTGTATTTTTCTATGTACATTTCTGAAATGCACTTTCTGTAAAGCTGCTTTGAGACAATATGTATTGTGAAAAGCGCTATACAAATAAATTTGAATTGAATTGAATTGCTGAACACAAAGGAAGATATTTGGAAGAATGTTTGTAATCAACAGATCTCGGTCCCCATTGACTTCCATAGTAGGAAAAAAATATACTATGGTAGTCAATGGGGACCGAGATCTGTTGATTACAAACATTCTTCCAAATATCTTCCTTTGTGTTCAGCAGAACAAAGAAACTCATACAGGTTTGGAACAACTTGAGGGTGAGTAAACAATGATAGATTTTCATTTTTGGGTGAACGATCCCTTAATATATTGTGATAATATACACTAATATACACTAATATTGTGGGAGACTGAACAGACAAAAAGTGTCTTTAAAGTGTCTTGTAATTGAAACACTGTTTGACCCGGGGTTAAAGGTGGCCTTGGCCCTGGTTCAGCGCAGTGAGTCTGTGTTTGCTCACGTGGCTCTGCATGTCGGTCAGCGTCCGCACGAGCTGTGTGTGTGTAGTCTCGGGCAGCTGGGAGTATAGGCAGACGCAGGCGCTCCTCCGGCCCTCCTCTCGGTATCTGTTCTGGGAAACACATCGACGGATGTTTAGCGATTCTCTCGTGCGGAGGAAACAGTGTGAAGTGTGTAGGAAACAGCGTGTAGGAAACAGTGTGACGCGTGTAGGAAACAGTGGGACGCGTGTAGGAAACAGTGTGACGCGTGTAGGAAACAGTGTGACGCGTGTAGGAAACAGTGTGTGGAAACAGTGTGACGCGTGTAGGAAACAGTGTGATGCGTGTAGGAAACAGTGTGACGCGTGTAGGAAACAGTGTGATGCGTGTAGGAAACAGTGGGACGCGTGTAGGAAACAGTGTGACGCGTGTAGGAAACAGTGTGTGGAAACAGTGTGACGCGTGTAGGAAACAGTGTGATGCGTGTAGGAAACAGTGTGACGCGTGTAGGAAACAGTGTGATGCGTGTAGGAAACAGTGTGACGCGTGTAGGAAACAGTGGGACGCGTGTAGGAAACAGTGTGACGCGTGTAGGAAACAGTGTGATGCGTGTAGGAAACAGTGGGACGCGTGTAGGAAACAGTGTGACGCGTGTAGGAAACAGTGTGTGGAAACAGTGTGACGCGTGTAGGAAACAGTGTGATGCGTGTAGGAAACAGTGGGACGCGTGTAGGAAACAGTGTGACGCGTGTAGGAAACAGTGGGACGCGTGTAGGAAACAGTGTGTGGAAACAGTGGGACGCGTGTAGGAAACAGTGTGACGCGTGTAGGAAACAGTGTGACGTGTGTGGGACGCATGTAGGAAACAGTGTGTGGAAACAGTGGGACGCGTGTAGGAAACAGTGGGACGCGTGTAGGAAACAGTGTGACGCGTGTAGGAGACAGTGTGACGCGTGTAGGAAACAGTGTGACGCGTGTAGGAGACAGTGGGACGCGTGTAGGAAACAGTGGGACGCGTGTAGGAAACAGTGTGACGCGTGTAGGAGACAGTGTGACGCGTGTAGGAAACAGTGGGACGCGTGTAGGAGACAGTGTGACGCGTGTAGGAAACAGTGTGACGCGTGTAGGAAACAGTGTGACGCGTGTAGGAGACAGTGTGACGCGTGTAGGAAACAGTGTGACGCGTGTAGGAAACAGTGTGACGCGTGTAGGAGACAGTGTGACGCGTGTGGGACGCATGTAGGAAACAGTGTGTGGAAACAGTGTGACGCGTGTAGGAAACAGTGTGACGCGTGTAGGAAACAGTGTGACGCGTGTAGGAAACAGTGTGACGCGTGTAGGAGACAGTGTGACGCGTGTAGGAAACAGTGTGACGCGTGTAGGAGACAGTGTGACGCGTGTAGGAAACAGTGGGACGCGTGTAGGAAACAGTGTGACGCGTGTAGGAGACAGTGTGACGCGTGTAGGAGACAGTGTGACGCGTGTAGGAAACAGTGGGACGCGTGTAGGAGACAGTGTGACGCGTGTAGGAAACAGTGTGACGCGTGTAGGAAACAGTGTGACGCGTGTAGGAGACAGTGTGACGCGTGTAGGAAACAGTGGGACGCGTGTAGGAGACAGTGTGACGCGTGTAGGAAACAGTGTGACGCGTGTAGGAAACAGTGTGACGCGTGTAGGAGACAGTGTGACGCGTGTAGGAAACAGTGTGACGCGTGTAGGAAACAGTGTGACGCGTGTAGGAGACAGTGTGACGCGTGTGGGACGCATGTAGGAAACAGTGTGTGGAAACAGTGTGACGCGTGTAGGAAACAGTGTGACGCGTGTAGGAAACAGTGTGACGCGTGTAGGAAACAGTGTGACGCGTGTAGGAGACAGTGTGACGCGTGTAGGAAACAGTGTGACGCGTGTAGGAGACAGTGTGACGCGTGTAGGAAACAGTGGGACGCGTGTAGGAAACAGTGTGACGCGTGTAGGAGACAGTGTGACGCGTGTAGGAGACAGTGTGACGCGTGTAGGAAACAGTGGGACGCGTGTAGGAAACAGTGTGACGCGTGTAGGAAACAGTGTGACGCGTGTAGGAGACAGTGTGACGCGTGTAGGAGACAGTGTGACGCGTGTAGGAGACAGTGTGACGCGTGTAGGAGACAGTGTGACGCGTGTAGGAAACAGTGTGACGCGTGTAGGAAACAGTGTGACGCGTGTAGGAGACAGTGTGACGCGTGTAGGAGACAGTGGGACGCGTGTAGGAAACAGTGTGACGCGTGTAGGAGACAGTGTGACGCGTGTAGGAGACAGTGTGACGCGTGTAGGAAACAGTGTGACGCGTGTAGGAAACAGTGTGACGCGTGTAGGAAACAGTGTGACGCGTGTAGGAGACAGTGTGACGCGTGTAGGAAACAGTGTGACGCGTGTAGGAGACAGTGTGACGCGTGTAGGAGACAGTGTGACGCGTGTAGGAAACAGTGTGACGCGTGTAGGAGACAGTGTGACGCGTGTAGGAAACAGTGGGACGCGTGTAGGAAACAGTGGGACGCGTGTAGGATTGGGAATCGGATACTTGTTATAAAATTAAAATTTCGATTCCTCTTATCGATTCCCTTTGTGAGCATTTCAATTTGACTTTAAACCATTCAAACGCGAGACGACTCAGGCGCTGTTCTTATGCGCTGCACACACATCTAAAACACGCTCACAGAAACAGTGATTTTAAACCATTCAAGTGTTTTCTGTGCTGCACGTGTGTCACTGTATTGGGCAACTCTTAAAGTGACAGCAGCCTAATATTCCTGCAGCCGTCTCTATAATAACACTAATATTCCTGCCGTCTCTATAATAACACTAATTAAACAACAGAAAGAAAATGTACTCGTTCTTCACTGAATCACTTTTGTTACTATATTTGTAATGTATATTTTATTAATAAACTGCAGTGTTATTGTACATTTGATTACAGTTTCTGAACCTGAAAATCTTAAAACACTGTTTATTTCAATCATATTTTTGTTCAGTTGTGTCTATTTGTTGCGATTGCACATTTTTTATTTGCTCTTTTTTAATTACTGAGTGTTTACTTGTTTTTAATAATGCTTGACATTAATATTAGCAATAACTAAATGCGAATAATATCTACGTTTTTTTTTACCTTATTGGAATCGAAATTAGGAATCGATAAGAATCGGAATCGATAAAATTCAAACGATACCCAACCCAAGACCTGTGTGTATGTGTGTGTGTGTGACGTGTGTGTGTGTGTGTGTGTGTGACGTGTGTGTATGTGTGTGTGTGTGACGTGTGTGTGTGTGACGTGTGTGTGTGTGTGCCGTGTGTGTGACATGTGTGTGTGTGTGTGTGTTGTACTTCGCTCTGCAGCTCGGAGACTTTAGCAGCGAACTGAGTCTGTGGCGTCTGCGGGAGCTGAGAGTAAACGCTGGACGACTGGAGCTTCTTCCCTTCTTTATATCGGACCTGTAGAGCAGAAACACAGATGAGTGTGTGTGTGTGTGTGTGTGTGTGTGTGTGTGTCGTGTGTGTGCGTGTGTGTCGTGGGTGTGTATTGTGTGTGTGTGTGTGTGTGTGTTGTGTGTGTGTTGTGTGTGTGTGTCGTGTGTGTGTGTGTCCTGAGGGGGTAGCAGTGATCACACATGAATGATACCCAACCCAAGACCTGTGTGTGTGTGTGCCTGTGTGTGTGTGTGTGTGTGTGTGTGTGTGTGTGTGTGTGTGTCGTGTGTCTGTGTGTCGTGTGTGTGTTGTGTGTGTGTGTTGTGTGTGTGTGTGTCCTGAAGGGGGCAGCAGTGATCACACATGAATGATACCCAACCCAAGACCTGTGTGTGTGTGTGTGTGTGTGTGTGTGTGTGTGTGTGTGTGTGTGTGTGTGTGTGTGTGTGTGTGAAGCTCACGAACACCTCGCTCTGGATCTCTGTGGCGTCTCTGGCGTGTTGCGTGTCTCTGGTTTCTGCGAGTGTGTGATACAGAGACGAGCTGCTCTCCTTCTGAGCCGACTCTCTGTATTTGCTCTGAAACATCAATAAACCTGAATTAATATTCAGTAATATCACTGATTTCACCGCACTGACACTGCTGGATGAGAACACACTTCAGCTGAACTGAATAAAGACTCTCTTGTCTTCTGTAGAGTCACAGCTGAAGAGACTTGTCTCATGTCTGATGAAGTTCACATCATTGACTGGTTTATTACCGTGAGTGTGAAGCTGCTGTGGACGATCTGTGTAAAGGTTAGGGTTAGGGTTAGGGTTAGTGTGAAGCTGCTGTGGACGATCTCTGTAAAGGTTAGGGTTAGGGTTAGTGTGAGTGTGAAGCTGCTGTGGACGATCTGTGTAAAGGTTAGGGTTAGGGTTGGGGTTAGTGTGAGTGTGAAGCTGCTGTGGACGATCTGTGTAAAGGTTAGGGTTAGGGTTAGTGTGAGTGTGAAGCTGCTGTGGACGATCTGTGTAAAGGTTAGGGTTAGGGTTAGTGTGAAGCTGCTGTGGACGATCTGTGTAAAGGTTAGGGTTAGGGTTAGTGTGAGTGTGAAGCTGCTGTGGACGATCTGTGTAAAGGTTAGGGTTAGGGTTAGTGTGAGTGAAGCTGCTGTGGACGATCTGTGTAAAGGTTAGGGTTAGGGTTAGTGTGAGTGTGAAGCTGCTGTGGACGATCTGTGTAAAGGTTAGGGTTAGGGTTAGTGTGAAGCTGCTGTGGACGATCTGTGTAAAGGTTAGGGTTAGGGTTAGTGTGAGTGTGAAGCTGCTGTGGACGATCTGTGTAAAGGTTAGGGTTAGGGTTAGTGTGAGTGTGAAGCTGCTGTGGACGATCTGTGTAAAGGTTAGGGTTAGGGTTAGTGTGAAGCTGCTGTGGACGATCTGTGTAAAGGTTAGGGTTAGGGTTAGTGTGAGTGTGAAGCTGCTGTGGACGATCTGTGTAAAGGTTAGGGTTAGGGTTAGTGTGAGTGAAGCTGCTGTGGACGATCTGTGTAAAGGTTAGGGTTAGGGTTAGTGTGAGTGTGAAGCTGCTGTGGACGATCTGTGTAAAGGTTAGGGTTAGGGTTAGTGTGAGTGTGAAGCTGCTGTGGACAATCTGTGTAAAGGTTAGGGTTAGGGTTAGGGTTAGTGTGAGTGTGAGTGTGAAGCTGCTGTGGACGATCTGTGTAAAGGTTAGGGTTAGGGTTAGGGTTAGTGTGAGTGTGAAGCTGCTGTGGGACGATCTGTGTAAAGGTTAGGGTTAGGGTTAGTGTGAGTGTGAAGCTGCTGTGGACGATCTGTGTAAAGGTTAGGGTTAGGGTTAGTGTGAGTGTGAAGCTGCTGTGGGACGATCTGTGTAAAGCGCTGTAGAAATAAAGCTGTCCAGAAACTGATCATCAGTCATGAACATGTGTGTGTTTCTGAGCGACTCAGAGTGTGTAACAATAGCCTCACTATCAGCAGCTGGAGATACAGAAGCGTTAGAGACGCACACACACTGAGGATATGGATGCGTTTCAAAACATGTTCACAAGTGTGTGTGCATCACTGTCTGAAGATGAAGATGAGGTTGAGGAAGAGGAAGAGGATGAGGAAGAGGAAGAGTGTATCACCTCACTGATGAGCGGCGTCACCTCCTTCACAAACTGTGTGTGCAGTGTCTCGGGCAGCTGAGAGTACACACACTGAGACAGATCCTCCTGAGTCTCTCTGCGGTACTGATTCTACAACACACACAC
>CM038642.1:155000-175000 GCA_021554675.1 Leuciscus idus | reverse complement strand
TGTGTGTGAAAATAACCTGCTGATAACCCTGTGACCCACGATCACATGACTGAATGAGTGCGGGGGTAAGCTGAGCCACACCTCGCTGCAGGCCTGCGTCTGCTCTCTGGCCATCCGCGTCTCCGGAGTCTCCGGCAGAAGAGAGTAAAGAGACGAGGAGTTTTCCTTCTCCTTATACTTCAGCTGGAACACACACACACACACACACACACAATATAGAATTTCAAATAGAAAGCTTTTGTAACATTAAACACTACCGCTCAAAAGTTTGGGGTCAGTAAGAATTTTTATTGTATTTTTTGAGGGAAATAAATTAAGTATTTTATTCATCAAGGCTAAATTAAATGATAAGTTACAGTAAATACATTTATAATGTTACAAGAGATTTATCTATATCTAACAGATAAGATCTATTTCAAATAAATGCTGTTCTTTTGAACTTTCTTTTCATCAAAGAATCCTGAAATAAAAATGTAAATAACTGTTTCCAACACTGATAATAATCATAAATGTTTCCTGATCATCAAATCATCATATTAGAGTGATTTCTGAAGGATCATGTGACACTGAAGACTGGATATATATGTATATTTGTATATGTTTCCTGTTGTTGCTATTGTTTGTATTTGTTTAGATTGTTCAATAATTAGTGCTCAGATCTGATGATGATGATGAAGATGATGAAGAACGTCACCTGGCTCTGGATCTGAGCGGCGTCTCGAGCGTGTCGAGTTTCTGGAGTTTCTGCAAGCTGATGGTACAGAGATCTGCTCATCTGCTGCTGAGCGTCAGCCTTATACTTCACCTGCACACACACACACACACACACACGCACGTCAGCCTTATACTTCACCTGCACACACACACACACACACACACACACACACGTCAGCCTTATACTTCACCTGCACACACACACACACACACACACGCACGTCAGCCTTATACTTCACCTGCACACACACACACACACACACACGCACACGCACGTCAGCCTTATACTTCACCTGCACACACACACACACACACACACACACACACGTCAGCCTTATACTTCAGCTGCACACACACACACGTCAGCCTTATACTTCACCTGCACACACACACACACACACACACACACACACACACACGTCAGCCTTATACTTCACCTGCACACACACACACACACACACACACACACACACACACACACACACACACACACACGTCAGCCTTATACTTCACCTGCACACACACACACACACACACACACACACACACACACGTCAGCCTTATACTTCACCTGCACACACACACACACACACACACGTCAGCCTTATACTTCACCTGCACACACACACACACACACACACACACACGTCAGCCTTATACTTCACCTGCACACACACACACACACACACACACGTCAGCCTTATACTTCACCTGCACACACACACACACACACACACACACACACACACGTCAGCCTTATACTTCAGCTGCACACACACACACGTCAGCCTTATACTTCACCTGCACACACACACACACACACACACACGTCAGCCTTATACTTCACCTGCACACACACACACACACACACACGTCAGCCTTATACTTCACCTGCACACACACACACACACACACACACACACACACACACACACACACACACACACACACACACACGTCAGCCTTATACTTCACCTGCACACACACACACACACACGTCAGCCTTATACTTCACCTGCACACACACACACACACACGTCAACCTTATACTTCACCTGCACACACACACACACACACACACGTCAGCCTTATACTTCACCTGCACACACACACACACACACACACACACACACACACGTCAGCCTTATACTTCACCTGCACAAACACACACACACACACACACACACACACACACACACACACACACACGTCAGCCTTATACTTCACCTGCACACACACACACACACACGTCAGCCTTATACTTCACCTGCACACACACACACACGTCAGCCTTATACTTCACCTGCACACACACACACACGTCATCCTTATACTTCACCTGCACACACACACACACACACACACACGTCAGCCTTATACTTCACCTGCACACACACACACACACACACACACACGTCAGCCTTATACTTCACCTGCACACACACACACACGTCATCCTTATACTTCACCTGCACACACACACACACACACACGTCAGCTTTATACTTCACCTGCACACACACACACACACACACACACGTCAGCCTTATACTTCACCTGCACACACACACACACGTCAGCCTTATACTTCACCTGCACACACACACACACGTCAGCCTTATACTTCACCTGCACACACACACACACACACACACACACGTCAGCCTTATACTTCACCTGCACACACACACACACGTCAGCCTTATACTTCACCTGCACACACACACACACACACACACACACACACGTCAGCCTTATACTTCACCTGCACACACACACACACACACACATCAGGTCGTGTGACGTCAGCACACACATTCACACACTCAGGTGTTCACACACACTCACGTCGCTCTGGAGTTCAGTGACCGTCTTCACGAACTGCGTCTCTGGAGTCTCTGGCATCTGAGAATAAAGACTGGAGCTCATGAGCTTCTGTCCTTCAGTCTTATACTGAACCTGAAACACACACACACACACACACTTTAACACTGTAGCAAAAACTCACATTTCACTCACATATTTCAAATCAGACATAAAATCTAACACTAATGGTAGGATCATCCAGCTGACCTAACCCAGCTGATAGACTGTTCTTCCTCAGTGTTTCTGTCTCGCTTTCCAGCACAAACATCTAAACATTCTCAAATCAAGATTCATTTACTGGAGAAACACAATGACTGAAGATATTAAGTCTTGTTTAATGAAAGATTTATCAAAATAAAGTGAGTTTGTGCTTAAAACAAGAACAAATATTTTGCATTGCATTATATGTTTTAAAACTACAGATCATGAAACTAAGCACACACACACACACACACACACACACACACACACTCTCACTCTCACACTCACACACTCACTCACTCACACACTCACTCACACACTCACACACTCACACTGACACTCTCACACACTCACACTCACTCTCAGTCACTCACACTCACACTCACTCTCAGTCACTCACACTCACTCACACACTTTCACTCACGCACACTCACACTCACTCTCACACTCACTCTCACTCACTCACTCTCACACTCACTCTCACTCTCACTCACACTCACACTCACTCACACTCTCACACACTCTCACACACTCACTCTCACTCTCACTCACTCTCACACTCACTCTCACTCACTTTCACACTCTCTCTCACTCACTCTCACTCACACACTCTCTCTCACTCTCTCTCACTCACTCTCACTCTCACTCTCACTCTCACACTCTCACACTCACTCTCACTCACACTCTCACTCACACTCACTCACACTCACACTCACACACTCACTCTCACACTCACTCTCAGTCACTCTCACACACTCACACACTCACACACTCACTCACACACGCACACACGCACACACGCACACACGCACACTCACTCTCACACTCTCACTTTCACTCACACACTCTCTCTCTCTCACTCACTCTCACTCACACACTCTCTCTCACTCTCACTCTCACACTCTCTCTCACTCTCACTCACTCTCACTCACTTTCACTCTCACTCACACTCTCACTCACACTCATTCTCACACTCACTCTCACACACACTCACACACTCACTCACGCACACTCACTCTCACACTCACACACACACTCACTCACACTCACACTCACTCACTCACTCACACTCACACACACTCACACTCACTCACTCACACACACACTCACTCACTCTCACTCTCACACTCACTCTCACTCTCACACACTCACTCACTCACACACACACTCACACACCTGACTCTGCAGTGCGCTGATCTCTCGCAGCCGTTGAGTCTCTGCAGTGTCGGTCATCTGAGAGAACAGCGATGAGGCCTGATCCTTCTTCCCGTCCTCTCTGTACTTCAGCTGAGAGAAACACAGATGTTCATGATCACACGTGTGTGTGTGTGTGTGTGTGTGTGTGTGTGTGTGTGTGTGTGTGTGTGTGTGTGTGTGTGTGTGTGTGTGCGAACCTCGCTGCGCAGCTCTGACGCGTGTTTAGCGTGTTGTGTGTCTCGAGTCTCGGGCAGAAGAGCGTAAAGACACGCATCCGTTCGGTTCTGCTCTTTATATTTCACCTGCATGTAAAACACACACACACCTTTCCTCATCACATGTTCAGGACATGCGTGTGCTCGTGATCACGTGATCTGCTGTGGACATACGTCACTCTGCAGCTGGCAGGCGTGTTTGGCGTGTTCGGTCTCCAGTGTGTGTGGCATCAGGCTGTACAAGTTACTCTCGGACTCCTTCTTCCCTTCATGCTTGTACTGAAGCTGCAAACACACGCAAACACACGCAAACCACACACAAACACACGCAAAACACACACAAACACACGCAAAACACACGCAAACACACGCAAACACACGCAGAACACACACAAACACACGCACACACACGCAAAACACACACACACATGCAAAACACACGCAAACACACACACACGCAAAACTTGAGAAACTTTACTAGGAAAAAATATTAGCAATTCATAATTTCAGTCATGTGACCTGGACCTTTCCAACTCAAAAGAAAGAACGACAAAAATATGAGAACAGAACGCAGATTTTGAACACATATACAGTATTTCAGGGCTCGTACAGAGACTTACAATGAAATTCCAGGACTTTTCAAGCACTACTTTTTTGGTTTTCAATCAGAGATCTCACTTATCAAACAATATCTATATTTTGTTTCAAATTCTAAAAAAGGTAAATAGATAAACAAAAATAAACCAATAAAATAAAATGGCACAAATAAAGTGCAGCAGATGCAATGACTAGTAACTTTAACCAGTGAAAGGATTTTATGACAAAGATATCGCTTTCCTTATTAAATCTGATTTCTTTCCTCATGAATATATGATTGACCTGAAGAATAAAAGCTGTATCATATACTAGGATATTTATGAGCACTATCACACTCAAAGCCATATGGCTCTATAGCTACATCAGACGAGCTGCAGCTTTAATTTTGTGTGAAAAGATTTTTTTAGCGATAAAATTAAACACTAATTTCACATATATCGTCTTTCAATAATTCAAGCGCTTTTCAAATACCTTTTGATAAATATGGATGTTTTTACGAGTTTTCCAGGACTTACATTTCAAAAAGTCAAATTACTTCAAGCATTATATATAACAACTGTACATTGAATTTGGTCTTTTAACATCTCTATCTCAGTGGAAACCTGGCGGTCAGTGGAGGAAGTGATGTCATAGTGATGTCATAGGCCTTATGCTATGATGCTTGTCTGTTGTCTGATTAAGACATTTCATAATTTGTACCAGGACATTTATGGTTGTTTATATTGTTCAAAAAAGTTCTTGGTAAAAAAAAAAGAAAAAAAGAAGAAGCTACTGAGCCTATTATCAGAGCCCGTCTACGGAGAGCCTGTCCACTCCCTATTAAGCCCTATTGTACCGAATTTTGGTTGTAGTACCACCAGAGTTCCACTGGGGGCGCTCGCCATGAGTGCAAAATGAATGGGAGTCAATGGGGCTAGACGGCTAAATTTGTGTCTTTCACCCGATTGCCGTTGAGAAATCTCAGATGTGATTGTAGATTTTGCAAGTTCAACATGGGTTTTAGGTCGAAAGTTGAATGAACGAGTACTTATGTCGTTTTGATTTCTTACAGGTTGAGTTGTTGTTGCCCATAACACGCTAGCATTCTGCTAATGACGTCAGCATTCTGACGTCATTGACATTTTGAAAGACTTTTTTAAATCAAATAAGTGACTCTAAAAAATCTAACACCCAGCAATGTGTAATTTCTTTGCATCTCCTTTCGAATACAACATTCAAATTACTAGACAAAAAATTATATCCTGAGAAAAGTGGATTTTGAGGGGTATACCGCCATTGACCTCCATTCATTCTGCACTCGTCCTGTGAGCGCCCTCATATGGAATCAGAGTGGAACTGCAACCAGTTCAGAAGCCGGAAGTGTAGTGAGAGTGAAACTTCTCGCCATATTAGACATTCTCTGCTATTATTATTGTACAGCGCAAGGTTTCTGCACATCCACGTCTTCTTCTCGGTTTGTAGTGTATCTCTGTGGCAGAGGGACAGCTCCACACGCTGGTTTGGCATGCATGTGCACAGATATTTCTTGAGACGATGCTGCGTTTGCGGAATTTGTTTTCAGAACGGGGGGGGGGGGTGCTCTGGCTTCGTGTGGATGTGGCCATAGTGATGTCATAGTGATGTCACAGTGATGTCACAGTCCTGTGTTCATCAGTGTTACCTGGCTCTGGAGGTCGGTCATGTGACTGGCGAACTGTGTGTCAGCGGTCTGAGGCAGGAGTGAGTACAGACTAGCCTGATCGTCCTTCTGCTTATATCTGACCTGCAGAACACACACCATAATCAACACTCATGTCACATCATAATCAACGCTCAGATCACATCATAATCAACACTCAGATCACATCATAATCAACGTTCAAATCACATCATAATCAACACTCGTGTCATGTTTCTATGAAGGGCAGATATTAGTCCACATTTTTACCTTTTAAGGGTCTTATCTTATCTTTAATGCCAAATTCATACATTTAATCAATAAGTTCAACTATAATAATAAGATTCTATATGGTTCCAAATCAGATGAACTCAGTTTCACTACACTCATGCACTTCTGCTGTGTGTTTCTGTGGATCCGCTTTCACTGGTGAAATAGAGCAAACACAGACACATCTGTGTAAGATGTGCTAGAGTTTAACCCCTGGTTGACTACACTGCTGTGTAAGATGTGGTAGAGTTTAACCCCTGGTTGACTGCGCTGCTGTGTAAGATGTGCTAGAGTTTAACCCCTGGTTGACTGCGCTGCTGTGTAAGATGTGCTAGAGTTTAACCCCTGGTTGACTGCGCTGCTGTGTAAGATGTGCTAGAGTTTAACCCCTGGTTGACTGCGCTGCTGTGTAAGATGTGCTAGAGTTTAACCCCTGGTTGACTGCGCCGCTGTGTAAGATGTGCTAGAGTTTAACCCCTGGTTGACTGCGCTGCTGTGTAAGATGTGCTACAGTTTAACCCCTGGTTGACTGCGCTGCTGTCTGAGATGTGCTAGAGTTTAACCCCTGGTTGACTGCACTGCTGTCTGAGATGTGCTAGAGTTTAACCCCTGGTTGACTGCGCTGCTGTCTGAGATGTGCTAGAGTTTAACCCCTGGTTGACTGCGCTGCTGTCTGAGATGTGCTAGAGTTTAACCCCTGGTTGACTGCGCTGCTGTGTAAGATGTGCTAGAGTTTAACCCCTGGTTGACTGCTCCGCTGTGTAAGATGTGCTAGAGTTTAACCCCTGGTTGACTGCGCTGCTGTGTAAGATGTGCTAGAGTTTAACCCCTGGTTGACTGCGCTGCTGTGTAAGATGTGCTACAGTTTAACCCCTGGTTGACTGCGCTGCTGTCTGAGATGTGCTAGAGTTTAACCCCTGGTTGACTGCGCTGCTGTCTGAGATGTGCTAGAGTTTAACCCCTGGTTGACTGCGCTGCTGTCTGAGATGTGCTAGAGTTTAACCCCTGGTTGACTGCGCTGCTGTCTGAGATGTGCTAGAGTTTAACCTCTGGTTGACTGCGCTGCTGTGTAACGTCTTCTGCAGTCGTGAGATGTTCAGAGAGAACCGCACTCCTGCTCGAGTGATGATGATTCACTGTGTCATATGATTTGATGAATCCAATTATCTTGAATTTTGGGGCATTTTCTGTGTTTCAGTGGCACTTCTGCCTCCAGCCCTGTTCATGTCTGACCCTGGTTCATGTTCACAGTTCATTCAGTGAAGAACATCTGTCTTTACGGTGAACATCTGCAACACAGCACAGACAGCAGCGTAGCGGGACGCCTGGCTTTACACACACATGAACTCTAATGACATCCCATTCCTGATCCGGAGGGTTTAATATGGAGTTGCTCCACCCTTTGCCGCTATAACAGCTAAGAGGCTGGATTTGCAAGCGTCTGCATGTCTAGTGCTTGATTTTATACAGCTGTGGCCATGGAAGTGATTGGAACACCTGAACTCAATGATTTGGAGGAGTGTCCCAAAACTTTTGGCACTATAGTGTACAGGGTGCGCTTGGCGTCACCTGGCTCTGCGCGTCTGCGATGTCTCGAGCCGTCTGCGTCTGCAGTGTCTGCGTCAGGCGAGTGAAGAGCGGGCTCGATAAACTCCCTCGGCCGTCCTCTCGGTACTTCACCTGAACACAAACAGCCAGCTCTTCTAGTGTTGTACAGCGAGCTTCACACAAGTGTTTGCAGCGTCACACTACCTCACTGATGATGTCAGTGGCGTGTTTAGCGTGTTGCGTGTCCAGCGTCTCGGGCAGGGTGGCGTACAGCGAGCCGTTCACCTGCTGCTTATATTTCACCTGAAGGAAACACACACAGAAACTCCATCAGACTCACACACTGCTTCATCACTCGAAGCCGTACTGAGATTTTGAGATGATATTTCAATAATTTAACAACATGTTAACTTTCACATGTTCTCTGGTAGCAGTTAATGGTCACATGACATGCAGCTAAACAAATAAAATATTTTATGTTTCTTAAAAAAGGGTTTTATTTTGATGTTTATGATTCAATTGATTATTAAGACTTATATTTATTTTGATTAATTTCTCAAAGCTTGAGAAAGGCAGATGTGAATGACTGATTCTGATTGGCTGAGATGGTTTTCCTCGCCTCGCTCTGCAGATCCGACACGGCTCTGACGAACTGCGTCTCCGGAGTCTCAGACAGCTGAGAGTAAACGCTGGACGAGAGGCTCCTCCTGCCCTCCTCACGGTACTGGTTCTGAAACACACGAGCACACGGAGTGTGTGTGAGATCTGAGTGTGTGTGAGATCTGAGTGCGTGTGAGATCTGAGATGGAGCTTCACCTCACTGAGTGTGTGTGAGATATGTGAGATATGTGAGATCTGAGTGTGTGTGAGATCTGAGTGTGTGTGAGATCTGATCTGAGTGTGTGTGAGATATGTGAGATCTGAGTGTGTGTGAGATCTGAGTGTGTGTGATATCCGATCTGAGTGTGTGTGAGATCTGAGTGTGTGTGAGATCTGAGTGTGTGTGAGATCTGAGATGGAGCTTCACCTCACTGAGTGTGTGTGAGATCTGAGTGTGTGTGAGATCTGAGTGTGTGTGAGATCTGAGATGGAGCTTCACCTTACTGAGTGTGTGTGAGATCTGAGTGTGTGTGAGATCTGATCTGAGTGTGTGTGAGATCTGAGATGGAGCTTCACCTCACTGAGTGTGTGTGAGATCTGAGTGTGTGTGAGATCTGATCTGAGTGTGTGTGAGATCTGAGTGTGTGTGAGATCTGAGTGTGTGTGAGATCTGAGATGGAGCTTCACCTCACTGAGTGTGTGTGAGATCTGATCTGAGTGTGTGTGAGATCTGAGTGTGTGTGAGATCTGAGATGGAGCTTCACCTCACTGAGTGTGTGTGAGATCTGCTGGACACACTTCATCTCTGCTGAGTCTGGAACCGCAGTGAACGAGGAGCCTGAGAAATCACCCTTCCCGATGCCTTTATACGCCACCTGATGAAGAAGTGGAGAAGAAGGTCACGCTACAGTCACACGCGTGTGAGGAAGAGCAGAACACGTTAACTAGAGCTCAGATCTGATGATGATGAAGATGATGAAGAACGTCACCTGGCTCTGGATCTGAGCGGCGTCTCGAGCGTGTCGAGTTTCTGGAGTTTCTGCGAGCTGATGGTACAGAGATCTGCTCATCTGCTGCTGAGCGTCAGCCTTATACTTCACCTGCACACACACACACACACACACACACGCACGCACGCGCACACACACACAGCGGATCAGTCATGCTTGTCATGATGTTGACTGGAGGAACTCTGGCCTGAACACTGAGGTGACTGTAAGACTGTACTGTTGGAGTGTGTGTGTCGTACGCTGCTCTGTAACTCTGCGGTGTGTTTGCTGAACTGCGTCTCCAGCGTCTCCGGCATCAGGGAGTACAGGTTACTGGAGTTCTCCTTCAGGTCAGCTTTATACTTCAGCTGAAACACACACACACACACACACACACACACACACGAGGAGTAAAAGAGGCTCCAGACAGAACATTCTGAGTGTCTGTTTCTGTGGAAAGACTGAATCTACGGAGGTCACAGGGGTCACAGAGGTCAGAGGTCACGGAGGCCAGAGGTCACAGGTAAGAGAGGTTCACATAGGTCATATAGTGTTATAGAGGTCACATAGGTCAGAGGTTCACAGAGGGTCACGGAGGTCAGAGGTCACATAGGTCAGAGAGGTTCACATAGGTCATATAGTGTTATAGAGGTCACATAGGTCAGAGGTTCACAGAGGTCACAGAGGGTCACGGAGGTCAGAGGTCACAGGTCAGAGAGGTTCACATAGGTCATATAGTGTTATAGAGGTCACATAGGTCAGAGGTTCACAGAGGGTCACATAGGTCAGAGGTTCACAGAGGTCAGAGGTCACGGAGGTTCACCTCACTCTGCAGCTCCATCTGCTGCTTCACGAACTCATTCTGCGGCGTCTCTGGCATCAGGGAGAACAGATTACTGCCCGTCACTGACGCCCGGCCCTGCTGGTACTGCAGCTGATCACACAACAAACACAGTCACATGATCACAAGAAGAGTCACATGATCACATGAAGTGTCACTTGATCACATAATGTAGTTGTGAAGAGCAGGACTATATGGCTGCGTTTACACTTGCACAAAAACATGATCTGACACAGATCTGATTATTGTAGCACACGTGTAAACAGAAATCAGATCAGATCTGTGCTTTAAGCCTTGGATTATATTATACACAGCCTCTGATTGGGTCACAGTCACACGCGTGTGAGGAAGAGCAGAACACGTTAACTAGAGCTCAGATCTGATGATGATGAAGATGATGAAGAACGTCACCTGGCTCTGGATCTGAGCGGCGTCTCGAGCGTGTCGAGTTTCTGGAGTTTCTGCGAGTTGATGGTACAGAGATCTGCTCATCTGCTGCTGAGCGTCAGCCTTATACTTCACCTGCACACACACACACACACACACACACACACACACACACGTCAGCCTTATACTTCACCTGCACACACACACACACACACACACACACACACACACGTCAGCCTTATACTTCACCTGCACACACACACACACACACACACACACACACACGCATGGTGGTGATTGTGATGATGGTGATGATGAAGATCTTGGTGATGGTGATGTTGGAGAAGGTGATGTTGGCGATGATGAAGATGTTGGTGATGATGAAGATGTTGGTATACCTGACTCTGCAGCTCAGAGATGCTCCTGCTGAATTGAGTCTCTGCAGTTTCAGGAAGCTGAGAGTAAACGCAGCAGCTGATGCTCTTCCGGCTCTGCTCGCGGTACTTATTCTGCACACACACACACACACACACACACACAGGGCTGTCACACACTTCATGGATCAGTGTAACCTGCTCTGATCCTTCATCTCGTCTGCTTCACCTCGCTGATGGTCTCTGTGATCTCTCTGGCGAACTGAATCTCCGGCGTCTCGGGCAGCGTAGAGAAGAGAGAGCCTGACGCCTGTTTGTCCTTATACACCACCTGATACACACACACACACACACACACACAACACTGAGAACAGAGAGTCTGACGCCTGTCTGTCCTTATACACCACCTGATACAACACACACACACATACACTCACAACACTCTTGTGTGCTTGTTTGTGTGTACATGTGTGTGTGTACATATGTGTGTGTGTGTGTACATATGTGTGTGTGTACGTGTGTGTGTGTGTGTGTGTACATGCGCGTGTGTGTGTACATGCCTGTACGCATGCGTGTGTGTGTGTTGTCACACAGGGCGTGTGTGATGCGTCAGTGCAGTAGTACTGGGATAGTAGTGCCTGTAGTTTAGTGGATATTGCATGCTTCATGCTACTTCTGCTTGCTAAGGGCGAAAAGAGGAGTCGAGTGCGTAAGCCTCCTCCTGTCGGTACATAGCCTCTCCACCGTCAAGACTCCTACAGTGCCTCCTTGCGGCCACACACGGTAACTGGGCCCTAGCGGACCCAGGCTGAACTGTAGGGGATCTCGGAGCAGCAGTGGGCCCCAGAGGCGCGGTGTGCAGGCCCACCAAGCAGTGGACATGCCCTGGCACCCGCCAACCACAACCCCAGCTATGGGTAAATAGTCCCACTGCCTTGTGGGGTAGCCTATAGAGGCAAAGGCTAAGGGAGCACACCCTGAAAAAAAAGGGTTAACCCTAACCCTAACCTGAAAAAAAAGACAAAATACCTCAACGTCCTATTCAGGATCCGCTCTGCTTACCCCACAAGAGGAAGGGGCTAGAAAAGGTGCCCTAAAAATAGCCTGCCTCATACCTCCCGACTGGATTACCCCGTCCAGAGGGAACACCCCATTTGCAGTCAGAAACAAAAGAAATTTAATTTTGGAGCCTGGAATGTGCGCACTCTGATGGACAGCACCTCCAGTGACAGACCTGAGAGACGAACCGCCATCATAGCCAGAGAACTGCAGAGATGCCGGATTGATATAGCTGCTCTCTACGAAACTCGACGGGCAGGTGAAGGGCAGCTGAAGGAGGAGAAAGGTGGCTACACTTTCTTCTGGAAAGGAAAGGCAGCCGATGAGACTAGAAACCATGGAGTTGGACTTGCCATCAAAAACCAGCTTGTCAACCACCTCTCCGAACTTCCTGTGGGGATCAGCGAGCGCCTCATGACAATCCGTCTGGTGTTGGCCAACAACCAGACAGCGACAGTAGTGAACGCCTATGCCCCTACCCTAGACTCCGACGTGGAAGAAAATGAAGCCTTCTACGCCTGCCTGGAAGAAACCCTGTCAAAAATCCCCAGGGAGGACAAGATCATCCTCCTTGGAGACTTCAATGCTAGGGTAGGCCGGGACCTACACCTCTGGAAGGGCACAACTGGCAAGGAGGGCATCGGTAACATCAACTCAAACGGAGTGCTGCTTCTGAGTAAGTGCACTCAGCACAACCTCGTCATCACCAACACTCTCTATCGACAGAAAAACAAATTCAAGGCATCTTGGAGACACCCTCGCTCCAAGCAATGGCACCTCATTGATTATGTCATTGTAAGGGCCAGGGATCGCTGTGATGTGAACATCACAAGGGCCATGATAGACTCTGACAACTGCTGGACAGACCACTGCCTCATCCGATCCACAATGTCCATCAAACTTAAAAAAAGGAGGAGGTTTCAGAAGAAGCAGACCCGGCGAAGACTGAACCTTGACAGTCTGAATGAAACTGCCATCCAGCAGCTACTGGAAAGTCTTCAGCAAGAATATCCTGATAACATCGAAGAGCACTGGGGCCTTCTCAAATCCACCATCCATGACTCATGCAAATCCACCCTTGGGTATCAGTCCAGGAAACATCAGGACTGGTTTGATGAAAATGACACAGAGATAGAACAACTTATCTCCAGAAAACGAAAAGCCTTCCGAGTGTGGCAAAATGACATAACATGTGAGGCCAAAAGGGCAGCACACTCCAGAGCCAAGGCTGACGTTCAGAGATTGATGAGGGATGAGGCTTAAATCCTCTTAAAGACTCTTTTAAAAGACAATGACTCCATCAACGCACGTTGGAAGGAGCACTTTCAAGAACTTCTGAACCGTGACAGCTCAGCCGAACCAGACATCGCCAACCATATCTGGAACCTCCTACCCTAACTGAGGTTCACAATGCCATCAGGAATCTCAGGAACAACAAGGCCACTGGTCCTGATGGGATCCCCGCAGAGATCTTAAAGGAAGGAGGACCAAGGCTCTGGCACCACATCCACCATCTACTCGTCAAGGTCTGGGAAAGGGAAGAGCTCCCCTCAGAGCTCCGGTATGCCCAAATTGTTACCATATTCAAGAAAGGGGACAAGGCTGAATGTGGAAACTACAGGGGCATCCCGCTCTTGTCAACAACAGGCAAAGTCCTTGCTCGTGTCCTCGCCAACCGCCTGCTACCACTATCTGAGGAGATACTCCCTGAATCACAGTGCAGTTTCCGTCCAACTAGGGGAACAACTGACATGATCTTTTCTGCTCGCCAACTACAAGAAAAGTGTCGGAACAAGGACTGCCTCTGTACATGGCCTTTATAGACTTGACAAAGGCCTTTGACTCCGTAGATCGGCAGGCACTGTGGAGCATACTATCAAAGTATGGATGTCATGCCAAATACATCCGTGTACTGAGGCTACTGCATGACGGCATATCAGCCACAGTGCTCAACAGTGGCTCTGAATCTGAGCCATTTACTGTAGAAACTGGGGTCAAACAGGGATGTATCATTGCACCCACCCTATTTGCCATCTTCATTGCAGCCATACTCCACCTTACTGGCCAAGAGTTGCCACAGGGGATCCCAATCCTTTACAGGACTGACGGCAGGCTCTTCAACCTTAGCAGGTTCAAAGCCAAGAGCAAAGCCAGGAATACCACCATCATGGAGCTGCAATACGCCGATGATAACGCCATTGCAGCACACTCCCCTGAAGACCTCCAGGGCATCCTAAATGCCTTTGCCAAGGCATACAGAGCCCTGGGTTTGGCCTTGAACATCAAGAAAACTCAGGTTCTGTATCAACCACCACCCAACCAGCCATCACTCCAGCCCATCATCAAAGTGGATAACACCACTCTGGAAAGCGTAGACCACTTCCCCTACCTTGGCAGCATTCTCTCTTCCAAAGCTGAGATAGACTCTGAAGTTAACCATCGCCTGAGCTGTGCCAGTGGAGCCTATGCCAAACTCAGGACAAGAGTCTTTGATGACCGAGACCTGAGGGCTCAAACCAAGGTCCTGGTTTACAGAGCTGTGATTCTCCCAACTCTGCTGTATGGAGCGGAATCCTGGACCACCTACAGCAGACACCTGAGAGCACTGGAACTATTCCATCAAAGAGCCTTAATAAAAATCTTGAGGATCAACTGGGAAGACAGATGTACAAACTCCAGCATTCTGGAGGATACGAATATGCCCAGCATCACTACCACCATAATGCAGCACCAACTCCGATGGACAGGACATGTCATCCGCATGCCCAACAACCGTCTCCCAAAGCAGATCCTGTACTCCCAGCTAAAAAAAGGACAGCGAGCCCCTGGTGGGCCAAAGAAACGCTTTGAGGACAATATCAAGACCAGCCCGAAAAAGTTTAACATCACGTCCGGCGACTGGGAGAATCTCGCGTTTAACAGGGACTACTGGAGAAAAGCAGTGCAGGAAGGTGTAGCACACCACCAAACAGAACTCCACCGTGCCGCAGATGCAAAGAGACAACACCGCAAGGACAAACAGAGAAAGGCTCCACCACCACACACCACCTCAACATTCCAATGCCCACACTGCAGCAGAATCTGTGGATCACAGATCGGCCTTTACAGCCACCTGAGGATCCACAGATGAGGCGCCCTGACGGAGGGGACAGTCATACTCGTCTCGAATGACCGCCGAAGAAGAAGAAAGAAGAAGAAGACAGTGTGAGCATGCGTGTGTGTACGTGTGTGTGTGTGTGTGTGTGTGTGTGTGTGTGTGTGTGTGTGTGTGTGTGTGTGTGTGCGCATGCGTGTGTGTGTGTGTGCGCATGCGTGTGTGTTGAGTGTGTGTGTGTGTGTGTGTGTGTGCGCATGCGTGTGTGTTGAGTGTGTGTGTTGTGTATGCGTGTGTGTGTACATGAGTGTGTTGTGTGTGTGTGTACCTGGCTTTGTAGCTGGTACGCCTCTTTAGCATGTTTTGTGTCCAGTGTTTCCTCCAGTTGTGTGTAGAGACACGTGGAAGCGTCTTTTCTACCAGCTTCTTTGTATTTATTCTGCCAGACACACAGAGAGGAGTGTGAAAGCGCAGCCAGTCACATGACAGCAGTCAGGTGAACACGCGTGATGAGTGTGTGTGTTACGTGGCTCTGCAGGTCCGTCATGTGTTTGGCGTGTTGCGTGTCCATCGTGTCGGGCAGCTGAGAGAACACACTACAGGACAGCTTCTTCCTCCCATCCGCTCGGTACCTGACCTGTCAATCATTGTCATCATCATCATCATCAGTGTGTGTGTGTGTGTGTGTGTGTGTGTGTGTGTGTGTGTGTGTGTGTACCTCACTCTGCAGCTCCGTCATCTCTCTAGCGAACTGCGTGTCACGTGTGTCGGGCATCAGAGAATACAGATTCACACACAGATCTCTGAGTCCTTCCTCCCGATACTGCATCTGAACAGCAGAGGAACATCACACACACACACACACAAACTAAAGTTATTAAACAAGACTTAATATCTTCAGTATTTTGCTTCTTCTCCAGTAAATGAATCTTGATTTAGGAATGTTTAGATGTAACGAGACAGAGACACTGAGGAAGAGCATCACTGACTTTATTCTGCTCTGATTTCAGACCTCGATGAGTTTAAAGGCCACAGAAACGCTGGTGACGAGGGTCATGTGATCACGCGTCTCACCTCACTGTACAGGTGTGTGGCGTCTTTAGCGTGTCGGATCTCTAGTGTTTCAGGAACACACGAGCCGTTCACCAGCTTCTGTTAAAGCACAAACACACTTCATCTCAAACTCGACTTCTGCAACATGATGGAGATTCACATTAGTCACACATTAGATCTGATCAGTGTTTTATCATGTGCTGCCTCAGAGAATGATGGGAAACCTCATTCTGTCGCCTCACAAACACATTAAACTCAAGATTCAACAGATTTTCCAGATGAAGTGGCGTGAACATTCACAAACACAGCTCATGATCACCGGCAGTGAAAGCGTCTGCAGTGACTCTGATATGAACCGACGTCACGTATGAACGTGAGCTGGTCATGTGACCCGCTTCATCATCACGGCACATCTGCTAACTGTGTGAAAGATTCATTCATAAAACATACAACAGATCATCAGCAGCTCTGTGTGAGCGCCTGTCGCCTCCAGCTGCATATAAAACACTCAAATTCATAATAATAAATGTTTATTTAATGCATAAAACATTAAACAGATCATCAGTACCTTCATCTGAGCGTCCGTGACGCCTGTCTGACTCTCTGTCGCCTCCAGCTGCAAACAAAACCATACAAATTAATCAATGAAAATTAATAAAATAAAAAATGAATAATAACTAATGATTATTGAATACATAAAACAGATCATAAGTACCTTCATCTGAGTGTCTGTGATGCCTGTCGCCTCCAGCTGGATGTAAACCATTCAAATTAAATATAATAATAAATAAAAGTGTATTCAATACATAAAACATAATAAAACAGACCATTAGTGTCTCTGTCTGAGTGTCTGTGACGTCTGTCGCCTCCAGCTGCAGATATGACCAAATGAATTATGATAATTAATATAATAAAAACATACAGTGTTAATTTAATACATAAAACATAATAAAGTGGACGATCAGTACCTTCATCTGAGTGTCTGTGACGTCTGTCGCCTCCAGCTGGATGTAAAAACGTTCAAATTAATAATAATAAAAATTAATAAACTAAAAAATTATATTAAATAATGTCTATTTAATACATAAAAAGACCATTAGTGTCTCCGTCTGAGTGTCTGTGACGTCTGTCGCCTCCAGCTGGATGTAAAAACGTTCAAATTAATAATAATAAAAATTAATAAACTAAAAAATTATATTAAATAATGTCTATTTAATACATAAACAGACCATTAGTGTCTCTGTCTGAGTGTCTGTGACGTCTGTCGCCTCCAGCTGCAGATGAAACCATTAAAATGAATCAATGAAAATTAATAAAATAAAAAAGAATAATAAATAATGTCTATTTAATACATAAAACAGATCATAAGTACCTTCATCTGAGTGTATGTGACGTCTGACTGACTCTCTGTCGCCTCCAGCTGCAAATAAACCATACAAATTAATCATAATGAAAATTAATAATAACTGATTATTTAATACATAAAACAGATCATAAGTGCCTTCATCTGAGCGTCTGTGACGTCTGACTGACTCTCTGTCGCCTTTATATCATTCATATAAAACCATTCAAATTAATTATAATAATAAATAAATAAAAGTGTATTCAATACATAACACATAATAAAACAGACCATAAGTGTCTCCGTCTGAGTGTCTGTGACGTCTGTCGCCTCCAGCTGCTGATATGACCAAATTAATTATGATAATAATATAATAAAAACATATAGTGTTAATTTAATACATAAAACATAATAAAGTGGACGACAAGTACCTTCATCTGAGTGTCTGTGACGTCTGTCTGAATCTCTGTCGCCTCCAGCTGGATATAAACCATTCAAATTAATAATAATAAAAATTAATAAACTAAAAAATTATATTAAATAATGTCTATTTAATACATAAAAAGACCATTAGTGTCTCCGTCTGAGTGTCTGTGACGTCTGTCGCCTCCAGCTGCAGATGAAACCATTAAAATGAATCATAATGAAAATTAATAAAATAAAAAATGAATAATAACTAATGATTATTTAATACATAAAACAGATCATAAGTGTCTCCGTCTGAGTGTCTGTGACGTCTGTCGCCTCCAGCTGCTGATATGACCAAATTAATTATGATAATAATATAATAAAAACATATAGTGTTAATTTAATACATAAAACATAATAAAGTAGACGACAAGTACCTTCATCTGAGTGTCTGTGACGTCTGTCTGAATCTCTGTCGCCTCCAGCTGGATATAAACCATTCAAATTAATCATAATGAAAATTAAAAAACTAAAAAAAATAGTTTTTGTCTAATAATAATGTCTATTTAATACATAAAACAGACCATTAGTGTCTCCGTCTGAGTGTCTGTGGCGTCTGTCTGACTCTCTGTCGCCTCCAGCTAGATATAAAACCAAATGAGTTATATTTGATAATTAATAAATAATTAATCAAATAAAAACATTTAATGTTCATTTAATACATATCACATAATAAAGTGGACGATCAGTACCTTCATCTGAGTGTCTGTGACGTCTGTCGCCTCCAGCTGCAGATACAACCATAAAAATGTATAATAACAATAAATAATGTTAATTTAAAACATGACACATAATAAACCAGTACCTTCATCTGAGCGTCTGTGGCGTCTGTTGCCTTCATATCATTCATATAAAACCATTCAAATTAATTATAATAATAAATAAAGTGTATTCAATACATAAAACATAATAAAACAGACCATTAGTGTCTCCGTCTGAGTGTCTGTGACGTCTGTCGCCTCCAGCTGCAGATACAACCAAATGAATTATGATAATAATAATTAATCAAATAAACACATATAATGTTTATTCAATACATAAAACATAATAAAGTGGACGATCAGTACCTTCATCTGAGTGTCTGTGACGTCTGTCGCCTCCAGCTGGATGTAAAAACGTTCAAATTAATAATAATAAAAATTAATAAACAAAAAAATTATATTAAATAATGTCTATTTAATACATAAAACAGACCATTAGTGTCTCCGTCTGCGCGGCTGTGACGCCTGTCTGACTCTCTGTCGCCTCCAGCTGCTGACAATATAAAAATAATCATATAATAATATGATAATAATTAATACAAAAAAACATATAATGTTTACATAACACATAATAAAACAAACCATTAGTGTCTCCGTCTGAGCGACTGTGACGCCTGTCGCCTCCAGCTGCATATGAAACCATTCAAATTAATAATAATAATAATAATAATAATAATCACTATTAACTGTCGAGCTGCCGATCATTAATACAGAATGTGAGAGTGATTCTGATCCACAGGAGAGTCTGAGAGTTTAAACACACATTC
>CM038642.1:130000-150000 GCA_021554675.1 Leuciscus idus | reverse complement strand
GTGAGTGTGTGTGTGTGTGTCAGGTGGGATCTGTATGTGTGTGCGAGTGTGTGTGTGTGTGTGTGTGTGTGTCTGTGTCAGGTGGGATCTGTATGTGTGTGCGAGTGTGTGTGTGTGTGTGTGTGTGTGTCTGTGTCAGGTGGGATCTGGCAGTGTGTGTGTGTGTGCGTGTGTGTGTGTGTGTGTGTCAGGTGGGATCTGGCAGTGTGTGTGCGTGTGCGTGTGCGTGTGCGTGTGTGTGTGTGTGTCAGGTGGGATCTGTATGTGTGTGCGAGTGTGTGTGTGTGTGTGTGTGTGTCTGTGTCAGGTGGGATCTGGCAGTGTGTGTGTGTGTGTGTGTGTGTGTGTGTCAGGTGGGATCTGGCAGTGTGTGTGCGTGTGCGTGTGCGTGTGCGTGTGTGTGTGTGTCAGGTGGGATCTGGCAGTGTGTGTGCGTGTGTGTGTGTGCGTGTGTGTGTGTGTGTCAGGTGGGATCTGGCAGTGTGTGTGCGTGTGCGTGTGTGTCAGGTGGGATCTGGCAGTGTGTGTGCGTGTGCGTGTGCGTGTGCGTGTGTGTGTGTGTGTGTCAGGTGGGATCTGGCAGTGTGTGTGAGTGTGCGTGTGCGTGTGCGTGTGTGTGTGTGTCAGGTGGGATCTGGCAGTGTGTGTGCGTGTGCGTGTGTGTGTGTCAGGTGGGATCTGGCAGTGTGTGTGCGTGTGCGTGTGTGTGTGTCAGGTGGGATCTGGCAGTGTGTGTGCGTGTGCGTGTGTGTGTGTCAGGTGGGATCTGGCAGTGTGTGTGCGTGTGCGTGTGTGTGTGTCAGGTGGGATCTGGCAGTGTGTGCGTGTGCGTGTGCGTGTGTGTGTGTCAGATGGGATCTGGCTGCTTGTGTTCGTACTGAAGCCAAACGTCTGTCAGACTCCATATGTGTCGCTCCATGCTCTCTGCACACATTCACCATCATAACCACATCATAACACACAGAAGAGCTCGATTAATATTTCACTCACTATATGCATACACACACGACCTGTATTATTATAATCATTCTGAAGAGTAAAGAGTAAAGCAAGACTACTGTTACACAACTATATCAGATAATAATAATAATAAAATTAATTAAAACATTTCTAAGCAATTTCACACAATCAAAATATGTTTTATCGATTTTTCTAATTTATAAAAATGTTTTAATTGATAAAAAATATTTTCAAACACCTAAATTCTTTACTAAAAATAAATATGAAATGTTGTAAAGGAGAATTGTTATATTTCACTTGCTTACATTTTAAAGGGATGATTAAATAATAATGTTAAACACAAAACAGAATACAGAAACATTTAGATTTCATAGGGCAAAGTTAATGTTATATTAATACATTTTTATGGATTCATTTTATTACACATGCTTTTTGATGATTAAAAATGATTTCAACCATTAAAATGGAATCTGGAAAAAATAAAAATGGAAAACAGATTTTGGTAAGAAATGATTTCATAGGCTGTAAAAACTCTGAACATCAGCCGCTCTAGACGACACTCGAGTCACAAACATGAAAACAAGTCTGACAGGAAAATCAGTGGAATAAACATGTGTTTAAAACCGTTTCCTCTTTTCATTCGGTCTAATTACAGAGCAGCGTTTATGGGCCGCGTTACGTGACCAACAGACGAGCTAAAAACACTGAACGGGTGGAGCCGATGCTCTCAGTGAGTGACCACTAATGAGCAGGAGTGATGATGAGGATGAGGATGATGGTTAGTGGGAACGAGGTGCTTTTTACGACTGATAGCAAAGACAAACATATGAGTCTGGATGAGATCTGTGTGTGTGCGTGTGTGTGAGAATCATAGCCAACAGGGAACGTTCTGGCCAGGATTAACAGAACCTTCATTCACAGTTATCTCTTCTTTAATAACGTGATTCCTCGTTCATGGAACGTGTTTTATGAAATGTTTTAGTTGGACGTCCATTACGTTTTTAAAATGTTGCTACTTGTTTCAGACGTTCAGAGAACATTCAAAAGTAATATTCCATAATGTTTGAAGAATGATACAATGTAATATTTCCTAAACGTTCAAATAACCAAGAAAACGGAACGGAAAAATTAGCAAAAAGTTATTAGAACATATTTTGTTAGCTGAGAAAACAGCGACACACACTACAGACAGACTCACCGAAGCCCTGTTTGTGACATCATTGCGTCTGTTACTCCGTCACGAGGGTTTTCTGAAACAACACACTGATTCACTACAGTAAAACACAGTCATGTGACCTTCATCACACACACACACTCACCTCGGGTTCATGACATCGGTGTAAACACCTGCGTCTCCTCGTGACTTCAGGTCAACACTGGCTCTCATAATGAATCATCAGTTATTCTGAAGAAAACACTCTTGTTCTCCATCATGTTATTTCTGTCCTCCTGTCCTGGTGTTAGAAAGAGAAAGAGTTTGTGAAGAACATCATCTCACATTCACTTTAAACTTCTAACATGAGATCATCTCACCTCAGAGTCGCTCCGGTTCGTCCGCTGAGGCTCAGTGGGAATTTATGGATCATTTGATTCATAGTCACGTGTGTGTCATTGTTATCAGAGACCAAAATGCACCTCACGCACGCCACACACACACACACACACACACACACACACACACACACACACACACACACACACACACACACACACACACTCTCTCTCTCTCTCTCTCTCTCTCTCACACACACACACACACACTCACACACACACTTTCTCACACACACACACACACACACACACACAAAGTATAATCAGTGTTTCATACGTTACTGATGTGTTCTTGTGTTCTCCTGAGTCTCTGCAGCTCCGGTGTGTCTGAGACGATACTGAAGCCTCGGCCTTTACTCTCCTCAAAGTCCCGCTTATATCTCACCTGTAACACAAACACCACAGCATCATGAGGACACGCGTGTTGAGCTGTAACACACACACATACACCACAGCATCATGAGGACACGAGTGTTGAGCTGTAACACACACTCCACAACATCATGAGGACACGCGTGTTGAGCTGTAACACACACACACACACCACAGCATCATGAGGACACACGTGTTGAGCTGTAACACACACACACCACAGAATCATGAGGACACGCGTGTTGAGCTGTAACACACACACTCCACAACATCATGAGGACACGCGTGTTGAGCTGTAACACACACACCACAGCATCATGAAGACACGTGTGTTGAGCTGTAACACACACACCATAGCATCATGAAGACACGTGTGTTGAGCTGTAACACACACACCACAGCATCATGAGGACACACGTGTTGAGCTGTAACACACTCCACAGCATCATGAGGACACACGTGTTGAGCTGTAACACACACACACACAGCATCTTGAGGACACACGTGTTGAGCTGTAACACACACACACACACACACACACACACACACACACACACACACAGCATCATGAGGACACACGTGTTGAGCTGTAACACACACACCACAGCATCATGAGGACACGCGTGTTGAGCTGTAACACACACTCCACAGCATCATGAGGACACGCGTGTTGAGCTGTAACACACACTCCACAGCATCATGAGGACACACGTGTTGAGCTGTAACACACACACACACACACACACACACACACAGCATCATGAGGACACGCGTGTTGAGCTGTAACACACACTCCACAGCATCATGAGGACACACGTGTTGAGCTGTAACACACACACACACACACACACACACACACACACAGCATCATGAGGACACACGTGTTGAGCTGTGACACACACACCACAGCATCATGAGGACACACGTGTTGAGCTGTAACACACACTCCACAGCATCATGAGGACACGCGTGTTGAGCTGTAACACACACACCACAGCATCATGAGGACACGCGTGTTGAGCTGTAACACACACACACACACACACACAGCATCATGAGGACACACATGTTGAGCTGTAACACACACACCACAGCATCATGAGGACCAGCGTGTTGAGCTGTAACACACACTCCACAGCATCATGAGGACACGCGTGTTGAGCTGTAACACACACACCACAGCATCATGAGGACACGCGTGTTGAGCTGTAACACACACTCCACAGCATCATGAGGACACGCGTGTTGAGCTGTAACACACACTCCACAGCATCATGAGGACACGCGTGTTGAGCTGTAACACACACTCCACAGCATCATGAGGACACGCGTGTTGAGCTGTAACACACTCCACAGCATCATGAGGACACGCGTGTTGAGCTGTAACACACACACACACAGCATCTTGAGGACACACGTGTTGAGCTGTAACACACACCACAGCATCATGAGGACACGCGTGTTGAGCTGTAACACACACACCACAGCATCATGAGGACACGCGTGTTGAGCTGTAACACACACACACACACACACACACACACACACACACACACACACACACAGCATCATGAGGACACACGTGTTGAGCTGTAGCACACACACCACAGCATCATGAGGACACGCGTGTTGAGCTGTAACACACACTCCACAGCATCATGAAGACACGCGTGTTGAGCTGTAACACACACTCCACAGCATCATGAGGACACACGTGTTGAGCTGTAACACACACACACACACACACAGCATCATGAGGACACGCGTGTTGAGCTGTAACACACACTCCACAGCATCATGAGGACACACGTGTTGAGCTGTAACACACACACACACACACACACACACAGCATCATGAGGACACACGTGTTGAGCTGTGACACACACACCACAGCATCATGAGGACACACGTGTTGAGCTGTAACACACACTCCACAGCATCATGAGGACACGCGTGTTGAGCTGTAACACACACACCACAGCATCATGAGGACACGCGTGTTGAGCTGTAACACACACTCCACAGCATCATGAGGACACGCGTGTTGAGCTGTAACACACACACCACAGCATCATGAGGACCAGCGTGTTGAGCTGTAACACACACCACAGCATCATGAGGACACGCGTGTTGAGCTGTAACACACACTCCACAGCATCATGAGGACACGCGTGTTCAGCTGTAACACACACTCCACAGCATCATGAGGACACGCGTGTTGAGCTGTAACACACACACACACACACACACACACACACAGCATCATGAGGACACGCGTGTTGAGCTGTAACACACACTCCACAGCATCATGAGGACACGCGTGTTGAGCTGTAACACACACACACACACACACACACAGCATCATGAGGACACACGTGTTGAGCTGTAACACACACACACACACACACAGCATCATGAGGACACACGTGTTGAGCTGTAACACACACACACAGCATCATGAGGACACGCGTGTTGAGCTGTAACACACACACACACAGCATCATGAGGACACGCGTGTTGAGCTGTAACACACACACACACACACACACACACACACACACACACACACAGCATCATGAGGACACACGTGTTGAGCTGTAACACACACACCACAGCATCATGAGGACACGCGTGTTGAGCTGTAACACACACTCCACAGCATCATGAGGACACGCGTGTTGAGCTGTAACACACACTCCACAGCATCATGAGGACACACGTGTTGAGCTGTAACACACACACACACACACAGCATCATGAGGACACGCGTGTTGAGCTGTAACACACACTCCACAGCATCATGAGGACACACGTGTTGAGCTGTAACACACACACACACACACACACACACACACACACACACACACACAGCATCATGAGGACACACGTGTTGAGCTGTGACACACACACCACAGCATCATGAGGACACACGTGTTGAGCTGTAACACACACTCCACAGCATCATGAGGACACGCGTGTTGAGCTGTAACACACACACCACAGCATCATGAGGACACGCGTGTTGAGCTGTAACACACACACACACACACACACACACAGCATCATGAGGACACACATGTTGAGCTGTAGCACACACACCACAGCATCATGAGGACCAGCGTGTTGAGCTGTAACACACACTCCACAGCATCATGAGGACACGCGTGTTGAGCTGTAACACACACACCACAGCATCATGAGGACACGCGTGTTGAGCTGTAACACACACTCCACAGCATCATGAGGACACGCGTGTTGAGCTGTAACACACACTCCACAGCATCATGAGGACACGCGTGTTGAGCTGTAACACACTCCACAGCATCATGAGGACACGCGTGTTGAGCTGTAACACACACTCCACAGCATCATGAGGACACACGTGTTGAGCTGTAACACACACACACACACACAGCATCATGAGGACACGCGTGTTGAGCTGTAGCACACACACACACACACACACACACACACAACATCACGAGGACACGCGTGTTGAGCTGTAACACACACAAACACACACAGCATCATGAGGACACACGTGTTGAGCTGTAACACACACACACACACACACACAGCATCATGAGGACACACGTGTTGAGCTGTAACACACACAAACACACACACACACACACACAGCATCATGAGGACACACGTGTTGAGCTGTAACACACACACACACACACACACACACAGCATCATGAGGACACGCGTGTTGAGCAGTAACACACACACACAGCATCATGAGGACACGCGTGTTGAGCTGTAGCACACACTCCACAGCATCATGAGGACACGCGTGTTGAGCTGTAACACACACACACACACACACACACACACACACACACACACACAGCATCATGAGGACACACGTGTTGAGCTGTAACACACACTCCACAGCATCATGAGGACACACGTGTTGAGCTGTAACACACACTCCACAGCATCATGAGGACACGCGTGTTCAGCTGTAACACACACTCCACAGCATCATGAGGACACGTGTGTTGAGCTGTAACACACACACACACACACACACACACACAGCATCATGAGGACACGCGTGTTGAGCTGTAACACACACTCCACAGCATCATGAGGACACGCGTGTTGAGCTGTAACACACACACACACACACACACACACACACACAGCATCATGAGGACACACGTGTTGAGCTGTAACACACACACACAGCATCATGAGGACACGCGTGTTGAGCTGTAACACACACACACACACACACAGCATCATGAGGACACGCGTGTTGAGCTGTAACACACACTCCACAGCATCATGAGGACACGCGTGTTGAGCTGTAACACACACACACAGCATCATAAGGAAACACGTGTTGATCAGGATCAGGTCTTCATCAGCCTGAAGGGGTTTATTCTGAGATCACTCACACACACACACACACACACAAACACACCTGAAGGTGTTTATTCTGAGATAACAACCGGCTTAATGTACATTATCCAGATAATTGCCACATAAGTAAATAATCAGACGAAATATTGATCTGAGTTGAAATATTTGATAGGCTCTTTAACGCTTCTGCGGAGAGATCAGTTTCAGCGGCGAGATCAAACTAGACGGACGTTTAAGAGATACGGTATTCAGTCATAACACTTATTACACAGCATTTCACCACATACAGAAGAGATATTGATTTCAGATTAAACTGTTTTAAAATCGTACCTGTTTGTATATTATAATCCAATATGTACAAAACAATAGTCACAAAACAGCAGGTGCTGTGTTTGTGTGAAACAAGAGAGAGCGAGTCCACAATACTGGATGGCATAATTAAATAACTACACAAAATATTGATTCGGCTGAGTTTTAATATTTTATTAGCTCACCAAAAGCAAAACTTCCACGAAGAAAAAACGTTCCTAGCGAGCGTATAGCGAGCGTATAGCGCTGCTGACTTCAGTGACCCGGATGAGCCTGTGTTTCTGTTCTCAGAGGTTCTTATCTGGGAATAATATACCGCTGGATGATGGAGCGATTGACCAATCAGAATCAAGTATTCCACAGAGCCGTGTAATAAACAAGCTGATTCTGAGTGAACATACTGAGCATCACACACACGAACACTGGGATCACAGTCTGTCTGATCAAATCAACGGCCAAATGATTCTGAACCGTTCAAACACACGAATGAACGACTCACTTCTTGCAGGTCTGAGATTCTGTGAGAGGATCAGCATCTGCTGTGTGTGCAGTTACCTTCTGTTAGCCCAGCGTGATACACACTCACACACACACACACACACTTACACAGACACTCACACACTGTTTCTGCCTGTACTGTACTCGATCTCACAGACCCGTGACACAGTTTCAGCTCTGATGTAAACAGACTCACTCACACACACACACACACACACACACACACACACACACACACACACACAGACACAGAACGATCTGTGGGACGTCAGTGTGAATCTCACGGCTCAGTGAGCGAACGAACACGGCCATGACCTGAGTGGCTTCACACACACACACACATACACACACACACACACACAGAGAGAAACACTGCAAACGTTCTTCATGTGGAATAAGATCAAACGTTTAATGATCCAGCAGTGACTGAGCTTCCAGAGTTCTGCAGTGATTCTGTGTTTCTGCAGGAACATTCATCACTGATCTGAGGCGTTCAGGAAACTGGGTCACGTTTGAAGAATTCCATTATAAAACACAGATTTCTGTTTAACGCTTTCATGCAAGAAATTATATTTCTAGCAGGGTTCTGCACATGTGAATGTGGATGTTAGAAGAGAGTGACACGATGTTTAATGAACTTAATATAATAACTTATGAACATGTTATTTCTGAATGTTCTCTGAAAACATCCAGTGTTTAAAAAAAATTTTCTTGGTTATACAAACGTTAAGGGAACATTACATTGTATCATTCTTCAAACATTATGAGAACGTTACTTTGTATCATTCTTCAAACATTATGAGAACGTTACATTGTGTCATTCTTCAAACATTACGAGAACGTTACTTTGTATCATTCTTCAAACATTACGAGAACGTTACTTTTTATCATTCTTCAAACATTATGGGAATGATACATGATCTGTAACACGCATGTCATGTGATCTGTAACGTGCGTGTCATGTGAGCTGTAACATGCACGTCATGTGATTGTAACATGCATGTCATATGATCTGTAGCGCGTGTCATGTGATCTGTTACGTGCGTGTCATGTGATCGGTAACATGCGTGTCATGTGATCGGTAACATGCGTGTCATGTGATCGGTAACACGCGTGTCATGTGATCTGTAACGTGCGTGTCATGTGAGCTGTAACATGCACGTCATGTGATTGTAACATGCATGTCATATGATCTGTAACGTATGTCATGTGATCAGTAACATGCGTGTCATGTGATTGTAACATGCATGTCATATGATCTGTAACGTGTGTCATGTGATCTGTAATGTGCCTTTCATGTGATCTGTAACATGTGTCATGTGATCTGTAATGTGCCTGTCATGTGATCTGTAACATGTGTCATGTGATCTGTAACGTGTGTCATGTGATCTGTAACACGTGTGTCATGTGATCTGTAACGCGTGTCATGTGATCTGTAACGCGTGTGTCATGTGATCTGTAACGTGTGTCATGTGATCTGTAACGCGCGTGTCATGTGACTCACCTGGCTCTGTAACTCGCTCTGCTGTTTGAGACGCAGGTTCTCAGGTGTGTCTGTGACGATGGTGAATGACGTCTTGGGATAGTGACTGAAAACAGAAGATGAAGACAGGATTACTCAATCGGATGAAGCACACGCGTGTCACATGGTCAACCGGCTCTGTTACACACAGAGAACATGATTTACACTGTCAGACGCATAAAAGCTTTTGTTCTCTTGAACTGAATTGATCTGAATAATATTTCTACTGTCTGTTTTACTCAATTCGTCTCATCGTAGTTTGTAACACTGTTTATCACTGTGAAGCTGCTTTGAAACAATCTGTATTGTATAAAGTGCTGTAGAAATAAAGATTGCAATAAAAACCTCTGATTGGATCATGTGAAGAACAGTGAAAGTTATGTTTGGGTGGATTATTCCTTTAACACTAGACAAGAGCTAAAAATATGATGGTGAATGTCGAATAATTACTGTGTGACGCAGCGATAACCTTTCTGCTCTAATCACAGTTATAATAATCATCTTGTCAAACTCTGAAAGTAAAACAATAGCTTTTCATCATGACTTCACTGCTATTGTGTGATAAAAATAAAGCATGAATGCCCATTGAATCAGCAGGACGTTTCCCCGGCGACACCTGACTCCGCCCCCAAACACACACAACCAATCAGCTCCTGATCCTAGAACATCACTCGCATATCCACAGGAAATGAGAACAGCAGGACAGGAAGTTCCTGTATCCTGAGAGAGAAACACGACTCACCCTGCGTCTCAATGTTCACACTATCCGTCCTAAACAGTGTGTGAGATTAGAATAAGTGTGTCCTAAAGCATAGTGTGTTGAAGTCCCCGGATGATCTACTATTCCCGGTGGATTTTCGAAGTGTGGATCCGTGCTCACTATAACAGCTGATATTACCCACAATCCACTGCGCCTTGGAGGAGGAACTACAAACACAAGCAAAAAGTGTTAAAAACTACAAACATGGCGGATATGCGCGACCGACGGTGAGAGGTTTAGATAAAGGTTTGAGTGACTAATCAAAGTTCATCCTGATAGAAAAATATGTATTTAATGTTATCCGTGTTATATTCCATCTGCAATAACAATGTGGACTTTTATAAAGATCCGTTTGACCATTAACATCATCATTAATAATGCATTAATCTGAGGAGAGTCTCCGCATGAGAGACCCGCGACTGCAGATCAACATCTCTCTCCGACACTGAGGAAATAAAGTGTGGAGGATTATATATTTGATAAGATGATTGACAGGTCAGTTTACATGACGGAGAGCAACCGTTAAAGACGTAACTGTATGATGTGATAGTGTTTCCCAAAGCTTGTCTACTCTTCTGACACACACTCACAAGTGTGCACTTTTACTTCACAAATAGAGTACATACTTCTAGGGCACAGTATAAGATGTATAGTATAGTATAAGAAGGCGAATTGAGACGCAGCAAGAGTCTGGCAGAGAAACCGCAGGTGAAATGAACTTTGATTCAGATGATGAATCAG
This sequence comes from Leuciscus idus, assembly GCA_021554675.1. Classification (NCBI taxonomy): domain Eukaryota; kingdom Metazoa; phylum Chordata; class Actinopteri; order Cypriniformes; family Leuciscidae; genus Leuciscus; species Leuciscus idus. The sequence continues at coordinate 138,912 of CM038642.1, read as the reverse complement.
TGAATCAGTGAATCAGTGATTCTGTCGCTGCATCAGATCTACAGTCTGAAAGTGTGTGTGTGTGTGTGTGTGTCTGTGTTTCAGACCATCATGCTGGTTCACTGACGCAACAGAAGCACTAATGAGAGTTTGTTTGTTTGAGTGTGTGTCCTAAACGCCGCCCTATAATTACAGCGAGCGAGAGACACGCTAACGAGTTCAGAGACACGCTAACATCTATCTGATGCTTCTAACAGAGTCTCTTCTGCTCATCAAGCTGCATTTATATGATCAAAAATACAGTAAAAACAGTGAAATATTATTGTAATGTAAATCATCTGTTCTCTATGTGAATATATAGTAAAGTGTAATTTATTCCTGTGATCAAAGCTGAATTTTCAGCATCATTACTCCAGTCTTCAGTGTCACATGATCCTTCACAAATCACTCTAATATGAGGATTTGATGATCAAGAAACATTTATGATTATTATCAATGTTAATAATATTTCACTGTTTTTACTGTATTTTCGATCAAATAAATGCAGCTTGAAGAGCAGAAGAGACTTGATGACTCTAAACTGAGGAATGAAGAAACGCTCACATCACAGAACGGCAGAAAGTTCATTTGAAGATTCACAGCATGAAGCAGTGACTGAGCAGAACTGAAGTGTGTGTGTGTGTGTGTGTGTGCTGAACAGGTCTTCTGTAGAGTTACTCTGGTCTCCACTAGCAACTGCTCAGTCTGTGTGAATCGTGACACTCGATCCAGAAGAACAAAAGCTGCTCTGTGGGACTGAAGATCTGTGTCTGAGCCAAAGAACATGACAGGACCAGTGACCACACACACACACACACACACACACACTCTCTCACTCTCACTCTCTCACACACACACACACACACACACACACACACACACACACACACACACACACACACACACACACACACACTCACTCACTCTCACTCTCACACACACACACACACACACACACACACACACACACACACACACACACACACACACACACTCTCACTCTCACACACACACACACACACACACACACACACACACACACACTCACTCACTCTCACTCTCACACACACACACACACACACACACACACTCACACACACACTCACACTCACACACACACTCACACACACTCTCACACACACTCTCTCACACACACACACACACACACTCTCTCTCTCTCTCACACACACACACACACGTTCAGTCATGTGTCAGTATAATAACAGTGATGAACATGAGTGTGTGTTTCTGTCCTGATTTGCATCGTAATGAAACGTTTCTCAGATCAAACTCGTTAATCATTTCTGCTCATTTGTTTTCATCGTCACAGTAACGAGCGCTTCCTCTTTGATGTGACATCACGTGTGAACATGCTTGAGTGAAGCCGACCAGGAGAAGAGGTTTCCCTAGCAACGGCCCACACACACACACACACACACTCTAACCCTACACACACACACGCCTGAATAAGTGAAACTCTTATGAAAAGCTGCTGCTATAAAGAATAATTTCATAAAGAAAGATCAGATCATCTGTCGTGAATCAGCAAGAGTTCAATAATAATAATAATCACAGACGTCAGAGTCTAAATATACGATCAGAGAAACTCAACATCCTCGAACACTCCGACACGATCTGCTGCTGAGTCACATGATGAAGTGTGTGTGTGTGTGTGTGTGTGTGTGTGTGTGTGTGTGTGTGTCTGAAGCCTGCAGCGCTTGGATTGACCCGCACACTCGACCTGAGTAGGTGCATGAACATACACAAACAAACACACACACACTCACTCTCACACACACACACACACACACACGTGCTTCTCTGTCTTATACTGATCAGACTGACTCTGAACTCAAGCTGGAGAATCTGCTGAAACACACTCTCTCTCTCTCTCTAATGTCTCTCTATCGTCTCGGCCTGATTCTCATGAGTTTTTGATCCACCACACACACACACACACACACACACACACACACACACACACACAGTGATGCGTTAAACTGTCTTCTATTATATAATTCAACACGCATGTGATGTGAGCTGCATTATATAAAGATCAAAGAGAAACGCTGCTGCATTAATGACCATCATTCTAGCAGCTGTGGGCCGTCGCCAGGGTGTTGCTAGGGTGTTGCTAGGGTGTTGCGGGAGGTTGCTAGGGTATATTGCTATACATTTGCTAGATAAACAGAAACTTGATCTGTCACTTCTGCTGCTCTCACTGTTCTGCATAATCACTCCATCATTCGTTGAAACTGAACAACAGAGAGCAGTAACTCAGCTTCATCTCTTCATCCCTCCATCCCTTCATCTCTTCATCCCTCCATCCCTTCATCTCTTCATCCCTTCATCTCTTCATCCCTCCATCTCTTCATCCCTTCATCTCTTCATCCCTTCATCTCTTCATCCCTCCATCCCTTCATCTCTTCATCCCTTCAAGTCAAGTCAAGTCAAGTCAAGTTTATTTGTATAGCGCTTTTCACAATACAGATTGCATCAAAGCAGCTTCACAGTATTAAATTAAAATAATACAACAAAGTTTGTTTCAAGAGGAATTTATTGATTGATAAAATTAAATTAAATATCCCCAAAATATCCCCAACTGAGCAAGCCAAAGGCAACAGTGGCAAGGAACCGAAAAACTCCATCAAGTGACCTAATGGTGTCCTAAAACTCCATCAGGTGACCTAATGGAGAAAAAAAAACCTTGGGAGAACCCAGGCTCAGTCGGGGGCCAGTTCTCCTCTGGCATTGGATAGAGGCCGGATTGTAGTTTGAACTGTAGGATTATATGAATGCCTGGCTGAAGAGATGCGACTTTAATCTAGTTTTAAACTGGGAGAGCGAGTCTGAGCAACGAACAGTATCAGGAAGACTATTCCAGAGTTTTGGAGCCAAATGTGAAAATGCTCTCCCTCCTTTGGTGGTTCTGGATATCCTAGGTATGACCAAAAGCCTTGAATTTAGTGATCTTAAAGAGCGCGATGGATTATAGGGCGATAGAAGATCAGTTAAATAGACTGGAGCTAAGCCGTTTAGGGCTTTATAAGTCAGTAGCAATACCTTGTAATTAATACGGAACTTTATAGGTAACCAATGCAGTGATGATAAAATCGGTGTTATATGATCATATTTTCTTGATCTCGTAAGAACTCTAGCGGCGGCATTTTGGACTAACTGTAGCTTGTTTATTGAGGATGCAGGACAACCAGCTAATAAAGCATTACAGTAATCCAGTCTCGAGGTCATGAATGCATGAACTAACTTTTCTGCATCAGAAACTGATAGCATATTACGTAGCTTAGCAATGTTTCTAAGGTGGAAAAAGGCTGTTTTTGTAACATATGAAATATGATTTTCAAAACACAGGTTGCAATCGAGTATAACACCCAGGTCTTTTACTGTAGAGGATAAAGTAACAGGACATCCTATGATGTTAAAGTTGTATTGTGCGAGGTTTTGTGGGCGGTTTTTTGAACCGATAAGTATTACCTCTGTCTTGTCTGGATTTAATAAAAGAAAATTACGCGTCATCCAATCTTTTATATCTTTAACACACTCTGTCAATTTGGAAAATGTAGCGTTTTCATCCGGCCGTGATGAAATATATATTTGAGTGTCATCAGCATAACAATGGAAACTAATTCCATGTTTCCTTATAATATTTCCAAGTGGCATCATATATATTGAAAATAACAGAGGGCCTAACACAGATCCCTGCGGCACTCCATAGTTTACTGGAGTTATGATCGATTTTTCTCCATTTAAATAGACAAAATGGTAGCGGTCAGATAGGTATGATTTGAACCAGCTTAGTGCTTGTCCTTCATCCCTCCATCCCTTCATCTCTTCATCCCTCCATCTCTTCATCCCTCCATCCCTTCATCTCTTCATCCCTCCATCCCTTCATCTCTTCATCCCTCCATCTCTTCATCCCTTCATCTCTTAATCTCTTCATCCCTCCATCTCTTCATCCCTTCATCTCTTCATCCCTTCATCTCTTCATCCCTCCATCTCTTCATCCCTCCATCCCTTCATCCCTCCATCCCTTCATCTCTTCATCCCTCCATCTCTTCATCCCTCCATCCCTTCATCTCTTCATCCCTCCATCTCTTCATCCCTCCATCCCTTCATCCCTCCATCCCTTCATATCTTCATCCCTCCATCCCTTCATACCTCCATCTCTTCATCCCTTCATCCCTCCATCCCTTCATCCCTCCATATCTTCATCCCTTCATACCTCCATCTCTTCATCCCTTCATCCCTTCATCTCTTCATCCCTTCACCTCTTCATCCCTCCATCCCTTCATCCCTTCATCCCTCCATCCCTTCACCACTTCACCCCTTCACCGCTTCATCCCTCCATCCCTTCATACCTCCATCTCTTCATCCCTCCATCTCTTCATCCCTCCATCCCTTCACCACTTCATCCCTCCATCCCTTCATCCCTTCACCCCTTCATCTCTTCATCCCTCCATCTCTTCATCCCTCCATCCCTTCATCCCTTCACCCCTTCATCTCTTCATCTCTTCATCCCTCCATCCCTTCATCCCTTCATCCCTTCACCCCTTCATCCCTTCATCTCTTCCTCTGTGTGAATCTGACAGAGACTCAGAGAACAATATCAGCCTCTTCACTCCTGAGAGTCACTGAGTCGAACTGCTTCAGAAATAAAAAGATCAAACAACAACGTGCGAAAGGTCACGACAAACTGACATTTACACACAATCAACAGCACATAAAGAAAAGGCCACAGGACAATGTGCTGGAGGTCGAGGTGTGAGTGAGTATGTGTGTGTGTGTGTGTGTGTGTGTGTGTGTGTGTGAGAGAGTGTGTGTGTGAGTGTGTGTGTGTGTGTGTGTGTGTGTGTGAGTGAGTGAGTGAGTGAGTGAGTGAGTGAGTGTGTGTGTGTGTGTGCATGCGTGCGTGCGTGCGTGCGTGCGTGCGTGCGTGTGTGTGTGTGTGTGTGAGTGTGTGAGTGTGTGTGTGTGTGTGCGTGCGTGCGTGAGTGAGTGTGTGTGTGTGTTTGTGTGTGTGAGTGTGTGAGTGTGTGAGTGTGTGTGCGTGCGTGCATGAGTGAGTGAGTGTGAGTGAGTGAGTGAGTGAGTGAGTGAGTGAGTGTGTGTCTGTGAGAGTGAGTGAGTGAGTGAGTGAGTGAGTGTGTGTGTGTGTGTGAGTATGAGTGTGTGTGTGTGTGTGTGTGTGTGTGTGTGTGTGTGTGTGTGAGTGAGTGTGAGTGAGTGTGAGTGAGTGAGTGTGTGTGAGTGAGAGTGAGTGAGTGATTGTGAGTGTGAGTGTGTGTGAGTGAGTGTGTGTGAGTGTGTGTGTGTGTGTGTGTGTGTGTGTGTGTGTGTGTCAGTGAGTGAGTGTGAGTGAGTGAGTGAGTGTGTGAGTGAGTGTGTGAGTGTGAGTGTGAGTGCGAGTGCGAGTGCGTGAGTGAGTGAGTGTGTGAGTGTGTGAGTGTGTGAGTGTGTGTGTGTGTGTGTGAGTGAGTGAGTGAGTGAGTGAGTGAGTGAGTGAGTGAGTGTGTTTGAGTGTGTGTGTGAGTGAGTGAGTGTGTGTGTGAGTGAGTGTGTGTGTGAGTGAGTGAGTGAGTGTGTGTGAGTGTGAGTGTGAGTGTGAGTGAGTGTGAGTGTGAGTGTGAGTGAGTGAGTGTGAGTGTGAGTGTGAGTGTGTGTGAGTGAGTGTGAGTGTGAGTGTGAGTGAGTGAGTGAGTGAGTGAGTGAGTGTGAGTGTGTGTGTGTGTGTGTGTGTGTGTGTGTGTGTGTGTGTGTGTGAATGAGTGAGTGTGTGTGTGTGTGTGTGTGTGAGTGAGTGAGTGAGTGAGTGAGTGAGTGAGTGAGTGAAATGAGTGTGAGTGAGTGAGTGAGTGAGTGAGTGAGTGAGTGAGTGTGTGTGTGTGTGTGTGTGTGTGTGAATGAGTGAGTTTGTGTGTGTGAGTGAGTGAGTGAGTGAGTGAGTGAGTGAGTGAGTGAGTGAGTGAGTGAAATGAGTGTGAGTGAGTGAGTGAGTGAGTGAGTGAGTGTGAGTGAGTGAATGAGTGTGTGAGAGTGAGTGAGGTGAGAGTGAGTGAGTGAGTGAGTGAGTGTGACTGAGTGTGTGTGAGTGTGAGTGAGTGAGTGAGTGAGTGAGTGAGTGAGTGTGTGTGTGTGTGTGTGTGTGTGTGTGTGTGTGTGTGTGTGTGTGTGTGTGTGTGTGTGTGTGTGTGTGTGTGTGTGTGTGAGTGAGTGAGTGATCACTGTCAGCGGCTCGATGGAGTGTGTGTGTGTGTGTGTGTGTGTGTGTGTGTGTGTGTGTGTGATCACTGTCAGCGGCTCGATTGAGTGTGTGTGTGTGAGTGTGTGAGTGAGTGTGTGTGTGTGTTACTGTCAGCGGCTCGATTGAGTGTGTGTGTGTGTGAGTGTGTGAGTGAGTGAGTGAGTGAGTGAGTGAGTGAGTGAGTGAGTGAGTGAGTGAGTGAGTGAGTGAGTGAGTGAGTGAGTGAGTGTGTGTGTGTGTGTGTGTGTGTGTGTGAGTTACTGTCAGTGGATACTCAGAACAGCATCAGCACTGATGAACTGTTTCCCACATCAGAATCTTCATCACGTGTGTGTGAAACACAGAACACACTCACGCGTTACAGTAGGGTTTCTTGTCGTAGCCTTTGTAGTTCTTCATGTTGAGTGTCATCTTACACACTTCACAGTGGAAACAGCCTTTGTGCCAGTTCTGAACACAACAAACACACACACTGTTTTAATCACTGACACAAATGAGGAGTCACTGTTAAACACTCAACATCAATCACAGATCCATAATATTGATTCATATATTATTTATAGTACAGTGTTTCAGTGATGGTTTGAAACTACGGTACTCTGACAGATGTGATGTTCAAATACTGTGATATTTACAAGCTACTTCAGAATACCACGGTATTACTGCGGTGTGTGTCCAAAACAACTCAGTGTTTGTCATGTTTGTATTTGTTACAGCAATACAAATGTTTCATTTTCTTATTTTCTTTATTTGAATAAAATACTCCACAGAACAAACTCTTATAATGTCGCTCATCACACATGAATAAAACATGAAGCTCATTATGTAAGACATGAATGAGAATTCACAGCAGCGAAACACAGAGATAAACACAATAAAGTTTGATTTACACATGTCATATATTGCGGGCTTCACACAAAGCTCGAGGTTTGCAGCTCTAGATGAAGTTCTGACAGTAGTTGTGTTTGTGTTGGAGTAAATATGGAGTAAATATGGAGTAAATAAGTGTCACCTTGTCGAGGCAGCTGATCTTCTCCGTCGGGTACACGGTTCTCGCGCAGCGCGCGCACGCGGGATTCATCTTCGGTTCCGATCCAGTTCTGAGGTAAACAGAAGATCCACAGATCAGTGTGTTAAGTGTGTGTGTGTGTGTGTGTGTTCAGTGTGTGTGTGTGTTCAGCTGCTCACTGATGAAGAGCATCACAAGCACTGGAGCTCGGTCTCTCGATGTGTTCAGTGCGCGCGCGCCCGTGAGTGTGTGTGTGTGTGTGTGTGTGTGTGTGTGGAGAGGGTGGGGGGTTCGTTCACTCAATAAATTATAGGCTATACACACTATAAAGACAACAACATAATGCCAGAGTCTAAATCTAGTTAGCATGTTTTGGCATCCAAACGCGTTCAGTCAATCTGAAGTGAACAACAACAACAACAGCCTAAAAACACACTCTGAAGCCCAAAAGCGCATGAATAAAGCACTAGGTTTAAAGTCACCGCAAACTGTTAGATTGAGAGTTTGTGTGTCAGTAATTCTCATTAGTGCGAGTTATGGCAAGCCGACTAAACTTTTAATCATCCACGTGATATGATTTTTAATCAACAGTTCAGTTTTCACTGGTTAATGATCATTCTTTAAATCAGAAATGTTATTTTAACTACATCAAAAATAGCCGACAAGCAGATCCACGATATACAACCTCACACACTTCATCAGGTGACCATCATCACATCTTCATCATCACCATCTTCATCATCATCACATCTTCATCATCACCACCATCTTCATCATCACCATCTTCATCACCACCATCACCATCTTCATCATCACCACCATCTTCATCTTCACCATCTTCATCATCACCATCTTCATCACCACCATCTTCATCATCACCATCTTCATCATCGCCATCTTCATCATCACCATCTTCATCTTCACCATCACCATCTTCATCACCACCATCTTCATCATCACCACCATCTTCATCTTCACCATCACCATCTTCATCACCACCATCATCATCTTCACCATCTTCATCATCACCATCTTCATCTTCACCATCACCATCTTCATCACCACCATCTTCATCATCACCACCATCTTCATCTTCACCATCACCATCTTCATCACCACCATCATCATCTTCACCATCTTCATCATCACCATCTTCATCACCACCATCTTCATCTTCATCATCATCACCATCTTCATCATCACCACCATCTTCATCTTCACCATCTTCATCATCACCATCTTCATCACCACCATCTTCATCTTCATCATCACCATCTTCATCATCACCATCTTCATCTTCACCATCACCATCTTCATCACCACCATCTTCATCATCACCACCATCTTCATCTTCACCATCTTCATCATCACCATCTTCATCACCACCATCTTCATCTTCATCATCACCATCTTCATCATCACCATCTTCATCTTCACCATCACCATCTTCATCACCACCATCTTCATCATCACCACCATCTTCATCTTCACCATCTTCATCATCACCATCTTCATCACCACCATCATCACCATCTTCATCACCACCATCTTCATCTTCACCATCTTCATCATCACCATCTTCATCACCACCATCATCACCATCTTCATCTTCATCATCATCACCAT
>CM038642.1:112500-125000 GCA_021554675.1 Leuciscus idus | reverse complement strand
GTTGCGGTGTGTGAGATCTGTTGCGGTGTGTAAGATCTGTTGCGGTGTGTGAGATCTGCCTGTGTCTGCTCAGGTTGCGGTGTGTGAGATCTGTTGCGGTGTGTGAGATCTGTTGCGGTGTGTGAGATCTGCCTGTGTCTGCTCAGGTTGCGGTGTGTGAGATCTGTTGCGGTGTGTAAGATCTGTTGCGGTGTGTGAGATCTGTTGCGGTGTGTGAGATCTGCCTGTGTCTGCTCAGGTTGCGGTGTGTGAGATCTGTTGCGGTGTGTGAGATCTGTTGCGGTGTGTGAGATCTGCCTGTGTCTGCTCAGGTTGCGGTGTGTGAGATCTGTTGCGGTGTGTAAGATCTGTTGCGGTGTGTGAGATCTGTTGCGGTGTGTGAGATCTGCCTGTGTCTGCTCAGGTTGCGGTGTGTGAGATCTGTTGCGGTGTGTAAGATCTGCCTGTGCCTGCTCAGGTTGCGGTGTGTAAGATCTGCCTGTGCCTGCTCAGGTTGCGGTGTGTGAGATCTGTTGCGGTGTGTAAGATCTGCCTGTGCCTGCTCAGGTTGCGGTGTGTAAGATCTGCCTGTGCCTGCTCAGGTTGCGGTGTGTGAGATCTGTTGCGGTGTGTAAGATCTCACACCACCGCTGGGATGAAGTACTGAAGAGAAACGTCCTCATGCAGAAAAATCAGGTGAAGAATCCTATTGTGGACAATATCTAGGTCAAACAAAACAGAACAGGCATTTTAAGTGAAATGCTGAGAGCTGAGTGTATATACAGGACAGGTGTGTGTGCAGGTGTGATCAGGTGTGTGTGCAGGTGTAGGTGTGTGCGCAGGTGTAGGTGTGTGCGCAGGTGTGATCAGGTGTGTGTGCAGGTGTGATCAGGTGTGTGCGTGTGCGTGCAGGTGTAGGTGTGTGTGCAGGTGTAGGTGTGTGTGCAGGACCGGTGTGTGCTGTTACGACCTCAGTGTGGGTCATATTGTGTGGATTTGTTTGTCCTTTGTTATTTGTTTTGTAGGTTGGAGTGAGTGATGTCATGATGACTGATGGTTCACACCTGATGCCGGCAAATAAAGGAAGCTCCCTTCAGTCGTGACAGCGCTCTCCCCTCGTGCCATTTTGTTATCGTCGCAGTTGTTGTTTTGTACTCGTTTTGGTTTATTCTATTACTTTATTACTTTTACTTTAATAAATGTTATTCCTTTTTGCACATCATTGTAACGTGTCATCTCCTTCTTTGTCGCGGCTTGCGAGCCGGCCGTGACAAATGGGGGCTCGTCCGCCTGTTTGCTAACTTTTGAAAATTCCTGTCGACATGTTTTGGAAGCGTTTTTTTTTTGCGTTCGGTTATTTTATAATGAACTTGGCACGTCCATTAACTGAACGTAAAATCGGAAGAATGTTGTTTGGGGTAAACGCTATTGTTTGAGAGATTATTCGTCGTTTGGAAGGAAATGCGCGTTGAATTTATTTGTTTTGAGGACAGATGTTGCTGTATCATCAGTTGGCTGTTCTATGCTGTTTCTAAGAGGTAAGTGATTTTGCAAATCATATCGTGGTGAGAATATTGTTGATGTTCCCTTGTTAGGTGTAGCTGCTTGGTCCCTTTTGGAACAAGTAGGTAATGTAATTTTTGTTATTTTTGTGTGGCGACCGTGAGTAGAGCAGTTGTCTCGGGAGCATGGCCGTGGTATGAGACAGTCGCCAGCGTGCTGGTTGCTTTTCTTGTACCAGCGGGAGTTGGTGCTTAAATACCCCTCGCCAGTAACCACACGAAGATTAGGGGTGAGTTAGTTAGTTGTTTTTTTTTTTTTCTATAGATAGGGAAAGGGGACTTTTATTCCTACCACGTGAGGTTTGTGAATCACACTATATTAATTGTAACTTACTTTTTTAGAGGAAGTATGTCTAATCTCGTAGAAGATTTTATTAGTTCTCCCTCTGAAGCATTACTTGAGTTGTTTACAAAAGATCAGTTATTTAAGGTTGCGGATCATTATGAAATTGAACTTGAAGATAAGAGATTAAAAGAGAGTACAATTAGAGAAACAATTAAAACAAAATTGATAGAACAGGCTATATTGATTGAAATGTCTGATACAGCTACTGCTAGTCAAATTAAGCCACCAGTTGGCCTTTTAACTTTTGAACAGCAAGAAAGGTTATTGCTTTTGCAGCTTGAACAGGAGCGTGTAAAGTTAGAAATGGAGCGTGAGAGAAATAGAACTAAACAGACAGATATAGAGCTGCAAAAATATCGATTGGATATGATTAGAGAAGGCAGAATCGATGACGGTTCAGATGATGCTTTTCCGGGTGCTTCTAAAATGTTTGACACTGCGGGAAACTTGCGTTTGATGCCTAAATTTAGTGAACGAGATCCGGATACATTTTTTACCTTGTTTGAACGGATTGCGGAAGCGAGAGGTTGGCCTAGTAGGGAACGTACACTACTTTTGCAGTGTGTGTTTACTGGCAGGGCTCAGGAAGTTTATTCTTCTCTATCAGTCTCAGACTGTAACGACTATGATCTCGTAAAAACAGCCGTTTTAAAATCGTACGAATTAGTACCAGAAGCGTACAGACAAAAATTTAGAACTTTGTCTAGAGGTGTTAATGTTGCTCATGTTGAGTTTGCTAGAGAGCTCAGTACTGCCTTTAGTCGCTGGTGTATAGCATCTGAGGTGACCACGTTTGAGGAGTTGACTGACTTAATCGTGCTGGAACAGTTTAAGAATTCTGTACCCGCTCGTATTGCCACATATATCAATGAGCAGAAAGCGAACACAGCTGCTAAAGCTGCTGAATTAGCTGATGATTATGTGTTAACACACAAGAGTTTTGAGTTTCGGAGAAGGGACGAGTTTTTCGAAGATAAGGGAGATCGTGTGTCCAAAAACTCGTCTCTTATCTGTAATTACTGCCATGGTAAAGGCCACTGGAAAAATGAGTGTCCTGTGCTTAAAGCCAGAAGTAAAGGGGGAAAGGCTCCTCGCGTTAAACCAGCTGCTCTTGTGGCACCCGTGTTAAGTCCTGTTAGTACATTGTGTGAAGGATTTCCTAAATTGGATAATCTTTTGGAAAATAGTGATTATGCGCCTTTTATCACCTATGGACATGTGTCGATGATTGGTACAGAGTTAAAGATTCCAGTAACAATATTAAGGGATACAGGAGCCTCTGAATCTTTTATATTGGAGGATGTGTTGCCATTTTCAGTTTTGAGTGATACTGGTACTAGTGTTCTTGTTAGAGGAATTGGGTTGGATGTGATGTCTGTTCCTTTACATAGAGTAATGTTGTCATCTGAGCTTGTGAATGGTGAAGTGGTGATTGGAGTGCGTCCATCATTGCCCTTGGATGGGGTGGACATAATCATGGGGAATAATTTAGCAGGGGGTAGGGTGTGGCCTGATACCTTTTCACCTCCGGTGGTTTTATCTGTTCCTCTTCCAGGTTCTGACGAGAGTTACAAGAATTATCCGGAAGTGTTCACTGCATGTGCGGTAACTCGTTCCATGACCTCTGCTCAGCCAAGGGTAACCCCTGATTCTGCTGTAGTCAAACCATTCTCTTTGCCTGATGACTTTTCTGTTTCACCTTCTGAGTTGCTCCAAGAGCAGCGACTGGATTCTTCTCTCCATCAATTGTTTGAGAGTGTGATGTCTGCTGATGAAATTAGAAATGTTGCTCATGGTTATTTTTTGCAGGATGGAATGTTGGTGAGAAAGTGGATTCCTCATGGTAGTGATTTTGCTGGGGATCCTATCATGCAGGTGGTAGTTCCAGAAAAGTATCGCTCACTGGTATTACAGATTTCCCATGATAAACTTGCAGGTCATTTAGGGGTAAAAAAGACCTATCACCGGATCCTCTGTAATTTCTTTTGGCCAAAATTGAAGAAGGATGTGTCACAATATATCAAGACATGTCATACTTGCCAACTAACAGGAAAACCAAATCAGAAGATCAAACCTGCTCCGTTGTTTCCCATTCCTGCTGTCAGTCCACCATTTGAGCACCTGATTATTGATTGTGTAGGCCCGCTGCCTAGATCAAAGTCGGGTAGCATTTATTTGCTCACGGTGATGTGTGCCTCTACTCGGTATCCTGCAGCATATCCTCTTCGTACGATCACTTCCAAATCAGTAGTGAAAGCCTTGACTCAGTTCATTTCCATTTTTGGCATTCCAAAGATTGTGCAAAGTGATCAAGGTTCTAATTTCACTTCTCATTTATTTTCTCAGGTTTTGAAACTGCTGCACATTAAACACAATAAAGCCAGTGCCTATCACGCCCAAAGCCAAGGGGCTTTGGAGCGTTTCCATCAGACGCTGAAGTCTTTGCTGCGTTCTTATTGTACAGAGATGGAAGGAGATTGGGAACAAGGATTGCCGTGGTTGATGCTATCAGCACGTGAGGCATGTCAAGAAAGTACTGGGTTCAGTCCCAATGATTTGGTGTTTGGGCACACAGTTCGGGGACCGCTGGCTGTACTCAGAGACCAGTGGGTTGAAAGTGCACCACCAAAAAACTTGATAAGTTATGTGAATGACTTTAAACGTAGATTATATGAAGCAGGTAAAGTGGCAAAAGAACAATTGCATTCTTCGCAAAAGCGTATGAAGACTATTTTCGATCGACGAACTGAGAAACGGAAATTCATGCCTGGTGATCAGGTGTTGGCTCTGTTACCTGTGGAAGGCTCACCATTTCAAGCTCAGTTTACAGGTCCGTATGTGGTAGAAAAACAAGTTACTGACTTAAACTATCTGATTGCCACTCCAGAGAGGCGAAAGTCCACCCAGTTATGTCATATTAATTTATTGAAGCCCTATTATTGCCGTTCTCACCAGATCTCAGAGGATGAGGTAAAACCTGCGTTAGTAGTGGAGAGAATTTCTCTTGTGGGGGAGGGAATAGATGAGGGAGTTTCCTTTCCAGAGGATACAGTACTACTGGGGCGTCTAAAAAATTCAGAGACTCTTAAAGATCTGTATAAAATGTTGGCCCATTTGCCTGATGATAAATGTGGCGATTTGATTGATATTATTAATCGTCATGTTTCTTTATTTGGTGATGTACCTTCGCGCACACATTGGTTGGAGCATGATATTGATGTTGGGGATTCGGAACCCATTCGCCAGAATTTTTATCGGGTGTCCCCAAATAAACTCCTGCATCTTAACGCTGAAGTTCGGTATATGCTGGATCATGATATTGCACGACCTTCATTTTCCAGTTGGTCATCTCCCTGCTTGCTTGTGAATAAATCCGATGGTACTTATCGGTTTTGCACCGACTATCGTAAAATAAATAGAGTAACAAAACCAGACTCATTTCCACTGCCTCGTATTGAGGATTGCGTTGATCGGGTTGGGGCGGTAAAATTTGTAAGCAAGTTTGATCTGCTTAAAGGCTATTGGCAAGTTCCATTGACCAAAAGAGCTCAAGAGATTTCCACTTTTATTACATCAGAGGGGTTATTCTCTTATTACGTTATGAGTTTTGGCCTTAGAAATGCGCCTGCAACCTTTCAGCGACTTATGAATAGGGTTGTTTCTGGGTTAGAGGGAGTGGCCGTCTATCTGGACGATGTAGTAGTTTTTAGTGATTCATGGGAGCAGCACTTGAAGCATATCGCAGACCTGTTCTCTCATTTTGAAGAGGCTGGCCTGACCGTCAATTTGGCTAAATGCGAGTTTGCCAAGGCCACTGTGACTTACTTAGGTAAGGTAGTTGGACAAGGATGTGTGCGACCAGTTCGGGCCAAGGTTGAGGCCATTGATCAATTTCCTTCTCCTACTACTAAGAAGGAGTTGATGCGGTTTTTGGGTTTAGTAGGGTACTATCGGGGATTTTGTAAGAATTTTTCTACGGTGGTAGCCCCCCTCACTGATCTGTTGAAAGCCAAAGTAGCTTTTGTTTGGACAGCTGCCTGTCAGGTTGCTTTTGAGGCCGCTAAATCACTTCTTACTTCTACTCCTGTGTTGGCAGCGCCTCGTTTTGATCGTTCTTTTCAAGTATGTGTGGATGCTAGCAATGTGGGTGCTGGAGCAGTGTTGTTACAGGCTGATGAGGAAGGGATTTACCGTCCAGTTAGCTACTTCTCAAAAAAGTTTAATTCTTATCAGTTGAATTACTCTGTGGTTGAGAAGGAGACATTAGCTTTGATTTGGGCTTTGCAGCACTTTGAGGTGTATGTGGGATCCGTATCAGACCCATTGGTTGTGTACACGGACCACAACCCCCTTGTCTATTTACATTCTTTGCGTTGCCCAAACCAACGATTGACTCGTTGGTGTCTTTTTTTGCAATCGTATGCACTTGATATCCGGCATATTAGGGGGACTGACAATGTGGTAGCTGATGCATTGTCTAGAGCTCCTTATTCCTTTTAACTGATTGACCAACTATGTTTTGTTCTGCTCTACTTGTCTGTCTTAAATTGCTTCCACAGGGCCCGTGGTTGCTGAGGATATTGGAGAGTATTACAGAGTGGTGGGTTTTTTCCAGTTTTTGAGTTGTCGGGTGACGGGTTTCATAAATGTCCACCCTTTTTTCTATGGGGGGGGGTGTTACGACCTCAGTGTGGGTCATATTGTGTGGATTTGTTTGTCCTTTGTTATTTGTTTTGTAGGTTGGAGTGAGTGATGTCATGATGACTGATGGTTCACACCTGATGCCGGCAAATAAAGGAAGCTCCCTTCAGTCGTGACAGCGCTCTCCCCTCGTGCCATTTTGTTATCGTCGCAGTTGTTGTTTTGTACTCGTTTTGGTTTATTCTATTACTTTATTACTTTTACTTTAATAAATGTTATTCCTTTTTGCACATCATTGTAACGTGTCATCTCCTTCTTTGTCGCGGCTTGCGAGCCGGCCGTGACAGTGCGCAGGTGTAGGTGTGTGTGCAGGTGTAGGTGTGTGTGCAGGTGTAGGTGTGTGTGCAGGTGTGAGTGCAGGTGTAGGTGTGTGTGCAGGTGTGATCAGGTGTGTGTGCGCAGGTGTAGGTGTGTGTGCAGGTGTAGGTGTGTGTGCAGGTGCAGGTATGTCTGCAGGTGTAGGTGTGTGTGCAGGACCGGTGTGTGTGCAGGTGTAGGTGTGTGTGCAAGACCGGTGTTGTGTGCAGGGCAGGTGTGTGTGCAGGTGTAGGTGTGTGTGCACAAGACAGGTGTGTGTGCAGGTGCATGTATGTGTGCAGGTGTAGGTGTGTGTGCAAGACCGGTGTGTGTGCAGGGCAGGTGTGTGTGATGATGTTCTTACTGCACATGGCTTTGCTGGGATTGACCTGTTGTCCCGTCAGGAACTGCTGCAGTTTCCGGATGTCCAGGCGTGTCTGAGCCATGAACTCTGAGTCTCTGTGACTCGCACTGGTGCTCTGAGAGCCATCCTCACCTGAGGGACACACACACACCGTTAATCCAGCAGAGTTAACTACAGAGCCAGGTAACCGATATATCTCTCTCTCTCTCTCTCTCTCTCTCTCTCACACACACACACACACACACAACAGTGCTGATAGTAGTGTTGATAGTGTTAACCAGCAGCCATATCACCCTGTAGCGGCTAGCCCAAGACTGGCTGAAGCTAAGCAGGGCTGAGCCTGGTTAGTACCGGGATGGGAGACTCCTGGGAAAACCAGGTTGCTGCTGGAAGAGGTGTTAGTGAGGCCAGTAGGGGGCGCTCACCCTGTGGTCTGTGTGGGTCCTAACGCCCCAGGGTAGTGACGGGGACACTATACTGTCAAAGAGCAATGTCCTTCAGATGAGATGTTAAACCGAGGTTAAAAATCCCATGGCACTTCTGGTAGAGTAGGGGTGTAACCCCGGTGTCCTGGCCACATTCCACCCATCGGCCCTCACCAATCATGGCCTCCTAATAATCCCCTTACACTGAATTGGCTCTATCACTCTCTCTCCTCTCTCCACCTGTAGCTGGTGTGTGTGTGTGTAGTGCTGATAGTGTGTGTGAGTATGTGTAGTGCTGATAGTGTGTGTGAGTGTGTGTAGTGCTGATAGTGGTGTGTGTGTGTGTAGTGCTGATAGTGTGTGTGAGTGTGTGTAGTGCTGATAGTGGTGTGTGTGTGTGTGTAGTGCTGATAGTGGTGTGTGTGTGTGTGTAGTGCTGATAGTGGTGTGTGTGTGTGTGTGTGTCTCACCCCAGGGTGGGTTCCCCAGCTCTTTGAAGTGTGTTGTGACAGAAACCAGGTCCGTCTCAATCTTGAGATTCATCTCCCCGTTCAGATTCGCCTCCATCACCTGAAACATAGTCACGTCACCGTCATCCATACACACTTCAACAACAGCGATCGCTTCACAGCGGCGTTACAGTGAGGACAGGAGAGCGCAGTGAGGACAGGACAGCGCAGTGAGGACAGGAGAGCGCAGTGAGGACAGTAGAGCGCAGTGCGGACAGGAGAGCGCAGTGAGGACAGGAGAGCACAGTGAGGAATGGAGAGCACAGTGAGGAATGGAGAGCACAGTGAGGACAGGAGAGCGCAGTGAGGACAGTAGAGCGCAGTGAGGACAGTAGAGCGCAGTGCGGACAGGAGAGCGCAGTGAGGACAGGAGAGCGCAGTGAGGACAGGAGAGCGCAGTGCGGACAGGAGAGCGCAGTGAGGACAGTAGAGCGCAGTGCGGACAGGAGAGCGCAGTGAGGACAGGAGAGCACAGTGAGGAATGGAGAGCACAGTGAGGAATGGAGAGCAGAGTGAGGACAGGACAGCGCAGTGAGGACAGGAGAGCGCAGTGAGGACAGTAGAGCGCAGTGCGGACAGGAGAGCGCAGTGAGGACAGGAGAGCGCAGTGAGGACAGTAGAGCGCAGTGCGGACAGGAGAGCGCAGTGAGGACAGGAGAGCGCAGTGCGGACAGGAGAGCGCAGTGAGGACAGGAGAGCGCAGTGAGGACAGGAGAGCGCAGTGCGGACAGGAGAGCGCAGTGCGGACAGGAGAGCGCAGTGCGGACAGGAGAGCGCAGTGAGGACAGGAGAGCGCAGTGCGGACAGGAGAGCGCAGTGCGGACAGGAGAGCGCAGTGAGGAATGGAGAGCGCAGTGAGGAATGGAGAGCACAGTGAGGAATGGAGAGCACAGTGAGGAATGGAGAGCACAGTGAGGAATGGAGAGCGCAGTGAGGACAGGAGAGCACAGTGAGGAATGGAGAGCACAGTGAGGACAGGAGAGCACAGTGAGGACAGGAGAGCACAGTGAGAGCACAGTGAGGACAGGAGAGCACAGTGAGGACAGGAGAGCGCAGTGAGGAATGGAGAGCACAGTGAGGAATGGAGAGCACAGTGAGGACAGGAGATTACAGTGAGGACAGGAGAGCACAGTGAGGAATGGAGAGCACAGTGAGGAATGGAGAGCACAGTGAGGACAGGAGAGCACAGTGAGGAATGGAGAGCACAGTGAGGACAGGAGAGCACAGTGAGGACAGGAGAGCACAGTGAGGACAGGAGAGCACAGTGAGGACAGGAGAGCACAGTGAGGACAGGAGAGCACAGTGAGGAATGGAGAGCACAGTGAGGAATGGAGAGCAGAGTGAGGAATGGAGATTACAGTGAGGACAGGAGAGCACAGTGAGGAATGGAGAGCACAGTGAGGAATGGAGAGCACAGTGAGGACAGGAGAGCACAGTGAGGACAGGAGAGCACAGTGAGGACAGGAGAGCACAGTGAGGAATGGAGAGCACAGTGAGGAATGGAGAGCACAGTGAGGAATGGAGAGCGCAGTGAGGAATGGAGAGCGCAGTGAGGGCACAGTGAGGAATGGAGAGCACAGTGAGGACAGGAGAGCACAGTGAGGACAGGAAAGCACAGTGAGGACAGGAGAGCGCAGTGAGGACAGGAGAGCGCAGTGAGGACAGGAGAGCGCAGTGAGGAATGGAGAGCACAGTGAGGACTGGAGAGCACAGTGAGGAATGGAGAGCACAGTGAGGACAGGAGAGCACAGTGAGGACAGGAGAGCGCAGTGAGGACAGGAGAGCGCAGTGAGGACAGGAGAGCGCAGTGAGGACAGGAGAGCACAGTAACATAGATTGTTTTGGCTTTACAGCAGATCTAGAATAAAGTTATTGTCCAGATAAAGTTAGTTTTGATTGATTCACTTCCGTTGTAAAGATCATTAGTGATTAACTTAGCGGCCGCTAACACGAAAACCCTAACGCACTCCGGTCTGGGTTAGGGTTAGTGTTTGGAGCTCGAGAACGCAAACCTTGAAATAGGGTTCAAAGTGCACGTTTTTGACAACGATACTGTTATCCCCTCAGTGTAAACTTTAACAATTTGTAAACAATTTCTCGCCTGGCCTGGAAGTTCTTGCGAACTGCTGATTGGCTGTTTAATTAGAGGCGGGACTAACTCCACTGCATCTCCGTTTCTCAGTAAACTGACCAGATAGTTGGAGAGGTTCTTCATGCGGTCCACGACGCTCTTCATGGTCTTCAGAGGAGGCAGATATATGCTGACCTGAACACATCATCACAGAGTCATCACCACCACTAGTGCTGTTCACATGATCACACCAGACACACACTCACGTCAGACACACACACTCACGTCAGACACGCGCTCACACTCACGTCAGACACACACTCACGTCAGACACGCTCACGTCAGACACGCGCTCGCACTCACGTCAGACACACACTCACGTCAGACACGCTCACGTCAGACACGCGCGCTCACGACAGACACGCACTCACGTCAGACGCACACTCACGTCAGACGCACACTCACGTCAGACGCGCACTCACGTCAGACGCGCACTCACGTCAGACGCGCGCTCACGTCAGACGCGCGCTCACGTCAGACGCGCGCTCACGTCAGACGCGCGCTCACGTCAGACTCGCGCTCACGTCAGACGCGCGCTCACGTCAGACGCGCGCTCACGTCAGACGCGCGCTCACGTCAGACGCGCGCTCACGTCAGACGCACGCTCACGTCAGACGCACGCTCACGTCAGACACGCTCACGTCAGACACGCGCGCTCACGACAGACACGCTCACGTCAGACACGCGCGCTCACGACAGACACGCGCTCACGTCAGACGCGCTCGCACTCACGTCAGACACGCGCTCGCACTCACGTCAGACACAGACACGCACTCACGTCAGACACAGACACGCACTCACGTCAGACACAGACACGCACTCACGTCAGACACGCGCTCGCACTCACGTCAGACGCACACTCACGTCAGACACGCGCTCACGTCAGACGCGCGCTCACGTCAGACGCGCGCTCACGTCAGACGCGCGCTCACGTCAGACGCGCGCTCACGTCAGACGCGCGCTCACGTCAGACGCGCGCTCACGTCAGACGCGCGCTCACGTCAGACGCGCGCTCACGTCAGACGCGCGCTCACGTCAGACGCGCGCTCACGTCAGACGCGCGCTCACGTCAGACGCACACACACACTCACGTCAGACGCACACACACACTCACGTCAGACGCACACACACACTCACGTCAGACGCACACACACACTCACGTCAGACGCACACACACACTCACGTCAGACACACTCACGTCAAGACACACACACACACACACTCACGTCAGGCACACACACACACTCACGTCAGGCACACACACTCACGTCAGACACACACACACTCACGTCAGACACACACACACTCACGTCAGACACACACACACTCACGTCAGACACACACACACACACACACACACACACTCACGTCGTAGTCCGGCATCTGCGGCTCCCTGAAGTCATGCCAGAGTCTCCTGGGAATCACATCCACTGGGATATCATGAGTGACCACACGACTGACCCCAGAGAGAGAGGGCTGGAACACACACATATATTATGTAAACACAAACTCTTATTTTAGATGCGATTAACCGTTGCCCAGCACTAATTACTCCAGCGTTCTCACGCATGTAGAGATGAGTCAGTGCTCCTCCTGTCCCTGATACACACACTCTGTTCTGTGTGTGTGTGTGTGTGTGTGTGTGTGTGTGTGTGTGTGTGTGTGTGCTCCTCCTGTCCTGATACACACACTCTGTTCTGTGTGTGTGTGTGTGTGTGTGTGTGCTCCTCCTGTCCCTGATACACACACTCTGTTCTGTGTGTGTGTGTGTGTGTGTGTGTGTGCTCCTCCTGTCCTGATACACACACTCTGTTCTGTGTGTGTGTGTGTGTGTGTGTGTGTGTGTGCTCCTCCTGTCCTGATACACACACTCTGTTCTCTGTGTGTGTGTGTGTGCTCCTCCTGTCCTGATCTGTTCTCTGTGTGTGTGTCTGTGTGTGTGTGTGTGCTCCTCCTGTCCCTGATACACACACTCTGTTCTGTGTGTGTGTGTGTGTGTGTGTGTGCTCCTCCTGTCCCTGATACACACACTCTGTTCTGTGTGTGTGTGTGCTCCTCCTGTCCTGATACACACACTCTGTTCTCTGTGTGTGTGTGTGTGTGTGTGTGTGTGTGTGTGTGTGTGTGTCTGTGTGCTCCTCCTGTCCTGATACACACACTCTGTCCTGTGTGTGTGTGTGTGTGTG
>CM038642.1:102500-107500 GCA_021554675.1 Leuciscus idus | reverse complement strand
ACACGCTCACATACTCACACACGCTCACACACGCTCACATACTCACACACGCTCACACACGCTCACATACTCACACACGCTCACACACGCTCACATACTCACAAACGCTCACACACGCTCACATACTCACACACGCTCACATACTCACAAACGCTCACATACTCACAAACGCTCACATACTCACACGCTCACATACTCACACGCTCACATACTCACAAACGCTCACACACACACTCACACGCTCACATACTCACACACGCTCACATACTCACACGCTCACATACTCACAAACGCTCACACACGCTCACATACTCACACGCTCACATACTCACAAACGCTCACATACTCACAAACGCTCACATACTCACACGCTCACATACTCACACGCTCACACACGCTCACATACTCACAAACGCTCACATACTCACAAACGCTCACATACTCACACGCTCACATACTCACACGCTCACACACACTCACATACTCACACACGCTCACACACGCTCACATACTCACACACGCTCACATACTCACACGCTCACATACTCACAAACGCTCACACACGCTCACACACGCTCACATACTCACACACGCTCACATACTCACAAACGCTCACACACGCTCACATACTCACACACGCTCACATACTCACACACGCTCACACACGCTCACATACTCACACACGCTCACATACTCACACACGCTCACATACTCACATGCTCACATACTCACAAACGCTCACACACGCTCACATACTCACACACGCTCACACACGCTCACATACTCACACACGCTCACACACGCTCACATACTCACACACGCTCACACACGCTCACATACTCACACACTCACATACTCACAAACGCTCACACACGCTCACATACTCACACGCTCACATACTCACAAACGCTCACACACGCTCACATACTCACGCTCACATACTCACACGCTCACAGACTCACAAACGCTCACACACGCTCACACACGCTCACACACTCACACACGCTCACATACTCACGCTCACATACTCACAAACGCTCACACACGCTCACATACTCACAAACGCTCACACACGCTCACATTCTCACAAACGCTCACACACGCTCACACACGCTCACATGCTCACATAGGCTCACATACACTTATATAGACTCACATGCTCACATACACTTAACATAGACTCACATACGCTCACATAGACTCACATAGACTCATATAGACTCACATATGTTCACATAGACTCACATACGTTCACATACGTTCACATACACTCACACACACTCACACACACTCACATAGACTCACATACGCTCACATACACTCACCTAGCACACATAGACTCACACTCACACACACTCACATAGACTCATATAGACTCACATACACTCACATAGACTCATAGACTCACATATGTTCACATAGACTCACATACGCTCACATACACTCACATACACTCATATAGACTCGCATATGTTCACATAGACTCACATACGTTCACATACGCTCACATAGACTCGCATGCTCACATAGACTCACATACACTCACATAGACTCATATAGACTCACATATGTTCACATAGACTCACATATGTTCACATACGCTCACATAGACTCACATACGCTCACATGGACTCACATAGACTCACATAGACTCACATACGCTCACATGGACTCGCATGCTCACATAGACTCACATGCTCACATAGACTCACATACACTCACATAGACTCACACACGCTCACGCACGCTCAGAGCCAGAGTGTGTCATTGAGAAGGTTACAGCTTTTTCCCAGCATCCCTCAGTGATCCTCATCCTCATGATGCTGAGCTGCTAATGAATCAACACACTGAAATACAGGAGGAATCCTAATGGGAACGAGAGCAGTGTAGGGAGCCGCTCAGTGTGAGAGAAGCACAGAGACATGATGAAGATGAAGATGATGAAGTGTGTGTGTGTGTGTGTGTGTGTGTGTGTGTGAGCATCTCTTCGTCTGAAGTGTGACTGCATGTGGAAAGTTTAATGTGATTTGTTGTCATCAGTAGTCTCGTCTGAACAGCAGAAACATGTTCTTACAGTAGAAGCAGCCACACGCATCTGTTCTCCATCACTCACATTCGTGCTGTGTGTGTGTGTGTGTGTGTGTGTGTGTGTGATCACTGTCAGCGGCTCGATGGAGTGTGTGTGTGTGTGTGTGTGTGTGTGTGTGTGTGTGTGTGAGATCACTGTCAGCGGCTCGATGGAGTGTGTGTGAGTGTGTGTGTAAGATCACTGTCAGCGGCTCGATGGAGTGTGTGTGTGTGTGTGTGTGTGTGTGTGTGTGTGTGTGTGTGTGTGTGAGATCACTGTCAGCTGCTCGATGGAGTGTGTGAGTGTGTGTGATCACTGTCAGCGGCTCGATGGAGTGTGTGTTTGTGTTGTGTTGTGTGTGTGTGTGTGTGTGTGTGAGAGATCAGCGGCTTGATGGTGTGTGGTGTGTGTGTGTGTGTGTGTGTGTGTGTGTGAGAACACTGTCACGTGCTCGATTGTGTGTGTGTGTGTGTGTGTGAGATCACTGTCAGCGGCTCGATGGAGTGTGAGTGTGTGTGTGTGTGATCACTGTCAGCGGCTCGATGGAGTGTGTGTGTGTGTGTGTGTGTGTGTGTGATCACTGTCAGCGGCTCGATGGAGTGTGTGTGTGATCACTGTCAGCGGCTCGATGGTGTGTGTGTGTGGAGTGTGTGTGTGTGTGTGATCACTGTCAGCGGCTCGATGGAGTGTGTGTGTGTGTGTGTGATCACTGTCAGCGGCTCGATGGAGTGTGTGTGTGTGTGTGTGTGTGAGATCACTGTCAGCGGCTCGATGGAGTGTGAGTGTGTGTGTGTGTGTGTGTGTGTGTGATCACTGTCAGCGGCTCGATGGAGAGTGTGTGTGTGTGTGTGATCACTGTCAGCAGCTCGATGGAGTGTGTGTGTGTGTGTGTGTGTGTGTGTGATCACTGATGTGAAGCGCAGATGTCTTCAGTCGTGTTGTGGATTGAGACAGACAGTTGCACGAGTGATTTAGCAAACACACGCATGTGTTGTGAAAGAGAAACACACACACTCACAGGAGCTTGTGTGTATTCTCTCAGAGCGAGAAGATTATTAACTCTCTGGCTATAGTTACAGTCGTCATAATGACTCAGTTTCTGTGAGTGAAAGGACATCAGTGAGACTGACGATACTCATTGTTTGAAGGGAATTATCGTGTGTGTGTGTGTGTGTGTGTGTGTGAGAGTGACTGTGATGAAGAGTGACACGAGTGCTAGTGTGTGTGTGAGAGTGACTGTGATGAAGAGTGACACGAGTGCTGGTGTGTGTGAGAGTGACTGTGATGAAGAGTGACACGAGCGCTGGTGTGTGTGTGTGTGTGTGTGTGTGTGTGTGTGTGTGTGTGTGTGTGAGAGCGGTGCCCGTGTGAAAGTGACTATGATGAAGAGTGACACGAGCGCTGGTTGTGTGTGTGTGTGTGTGTGTGTGTGTGTGTGTGCGAGTGTGTGTGTGTGTGTGTGTGTGAGAGAGCAGGTGCTCGTGTGAGAGTGACTATGATGAAGAGTGACACGAGCTCTGGTTTGTGTGTGCGTGCGTGCGTGCGTGCGTGCGTGCGTGCGTGTGTGTGTGTGAGAGAGCAGGTGCTCGTGTGAGCGTGACTGTGATGAAGAGTGACCGTGACCGCGTGTGTGTGTGTGAGAGAGAGACTCCCGTGTCCTGCTGTCACTATACCAACATTTCACTACCAATACTGGAGAAATGTCACACTCCACAGCAGAAACTGTTTGAAAAAACAAATATGAAGAAAATTAAATAAGTTATAATTAATAATTATTATTAATGAAGTAAACAATGCATTCAATTATTAGTATGTAGCCTTTGGATACTGTATTTTCCAACGAAGTAAACATTGCTTTAAAAGTGACAATTTTGTTATAAAATAAAAAACTATTGAACAAGTGTCCGGTCTGTTAGTGTGCATTTACACTCCAGGGGCCCTATCTCACTCCCAGCACAACTGACTCTGTACACGACGCATGTGTCATTCCTGTTTCTCACCCAACACACAGCGGACTCTTCCCTCCACAGACGCACGCCGGTAAATTAGGGAATGAACTTGCGCTCCCGGGGGCGGTTCAGGGAAAAGAGGAAGCGTGTTCCGGCGCAAACGTTCCCTGGTGCTGTTTTGCAGTTTCAGAAAACAATTCCTCCACTGACCAGGAGAAACCTCGTCTAAAGTCAGCGGTGCGTTCAGATGCTATTTTAAGGGTGCATGCTTGGCCATAATGTAGCGTGTGCACAACACACACACACTTTGCCTCTCTCATCTACACAGTTGCCATTTTTGCAAATCATACATTATTACAAGGAAAAATATTACACACGAGGGAAATCATTGTTGTGTCCATGAAGATGTGAAAGAATAGGCATAAATCTAGCTTACACATTTACCCAGATTATCATACGCCTGTTTAACCGAAGCTAATTTGGGTGTGTTTCTCCATCCCCAATGTCACTTCTCTGTGTTTTACGGCCCTGATGAGAACGTCGGTCTCCTCGGATGTGAACCGCTCCTGGCGTGCGTCTGGCAAATCCGCCGTTATAATAGCAATCCGCCATGGAACAAGCACGCCTGCTCTTAAAGGGAATGTGAGATGACGCTCTGATTGGTTTATTTCACGTTACGCCCAAACCACACCTATGAGTAATGAAGCTTCTTCACACCAACACATTTTAGATTCTGAGACCCGCCCACAAAGTTACTTGCGTTTGATACTTGCGTTAAAATAGCGCCCCAAGACTTAATGCACAGAACCTATTTTTACTGTTTAAGCATTTAGAAATAAAACTGGTTTATGCTGAATTATTAGACATTATTAATGATGAATCCGCTGCTGTTCACTACAGCACACAGGAATCATCAGCACCTTTCTGCCTTTACTAGATCTTACATTATATATTCACATAGGAAACAGCTGTAATAATATTTC
>CM038642.1:90000-92500 GCA_021554675.1 Leuciscus idus | reverse complement strand
GGCCATTAGTGGGTCACAACACGACCCCAATTACTGAATGTGTGTGTGTGTCCGGACCTCAGTCCTCGAGGACCAATCCCGGCTCAGACACATCCGTTCATTTGCATACCAATCACAGGAAACCTCTTTAACTTCATTTATTAAGTCGTGGAGGTCATTTTCCCACAGACTCGTGTGTGTGTGTGTGCGTGTGTGTGTGTGTGTGTGTGTGTTCTGTTCGATCTCAGAGTTGGAGATTCATCGGCTCAATCGTCTCACACACTCCTCAAGATCAGCAGATCATCTTTATCTAGAGTCTGCTTCAGCTTTCTCCATGATAACATCAGCAGATGAACAGTGTGTGTGTGTGTGTGTGTGTGTTTTCGCTTCAGCTTCTGTCCCTGATGAACGAATGATACGATCACATGACCAATACAAATTTAGTGAGGATGTACTAATGGGCTCCACAGACACAATCACTCACACTCTCTCACTCACACACACACACACACACACACATTCAGTTTCCATGTTCTTTATGCCAGTATTAGTTTTGTGTTTTCATTGGTCGATCAGGAGTTTAGTGTGAGGAAGAGCGTCTGCGTATTATGATATAAATTATGTCGTTGAAAAGGGAACGAGCGCTGCGTGTTTATTAGTGTAATAAAGCGCTGAGCTTGTGTGTGTGTGTGTGTGTGTGTGTGTGTGTGTGTGTGTGTGTGTGTGTGTGTGATCGACAGATTCGTTTAAAAAGCTCTGTGTCTCTGACTGCCTTCCTGAAGGAAATTACTGATCCACTGATTAACATTAAAAGAAAAGAGCTGCTTTTCTCCATGATATCAGTAATAACGTGTGTTCTGTCAGGACCACTATCGTCAGATATGATTGACAGTTAGCATACAGTTAGGATTGGCGGTCTGGTTCTGTTCTGGGCAGCCTAGCATGGATCAGAGCCGGAGAGCAGCAATAACCCCCCTCAGGGTAAACAGAACACAACCAACATGAATGTATTGCAGATATCAATTAATTTTAATGTACAACATGTTTAGAGAATTTTAGTCTGATTCAGAGGGAATGCCAAATCCTGACGGAGACAGGTGGAGCTGGGGAGGGGAGGGTAATCCTGACGGAGACAGGTGGGGCTGGGGAGGTGGAGCTGGGGAGGGTAATGTAGTGTAGAAACACTACAGCTGCTGATAATCCTGAAGGAGTTTATATATGAGTACAGTGATAGAGTCGTATTCCTACAAGTCGAGGATCAGCTGAGAGTCACTGACGCTACGCTTGATATTCTGGTTTCCTCCGTGATATCAGCGTAACGTGCGTCTCCTCCGTGATATCAGCGTAACGTGCGTCTCCTCCGTGATATCAGCGTAACGTGCGTCTCCTCCGTGATATCAGCGTAACGTGCGTCTCCTCCGTGATATCAGCGTAACGTGCGTCTCCTCCGTGATATCAGCGTAACGTGCGTCTCCTCCGTGATATCAGCGTAACGTGCGTCTCCTCCGAGATATCAGCGTAACGAGCGTCTCCTCCGTGATATCAGCGTAACGTGCGTCTCCTCCGTGATATCAGGGTAACGTGCGTCTCCTCCGTGATATCAGCGTAACGTGCGTCTCCTCCGTGATATCAGCGTAACGAGCATCTCCTCCGTGATATCAGCGTAACGTGCGTCTCCTCCGTGATATCAGCGTAACGTGCGTCTCCTCCGTGATATCAGGGTAACGTGCGTCTCCTCCGTGATACCAGCGTCTCCTCCGTGATATCAGCGTAACGTGCGTCTCCTCCGTGATATCAGCGTAACGTGCGTCTCCTCCGTGATATCAGCGTAACGAGCGTCTCCTCCGTGATATCAGCGTAACGAGCGTCTCCTCCGTGATATCAGCGTAACGTGCGTCTCCTCCGTGATATCAGCGTAACGAGCGTCTCCTCCGTGATATCAGCGTAACGTGCGTCTCCTCCGTGATATCAGCGTAACGAGCGTCTCCTCCGTGATATCAGCGTAACGAGCGTCTCCTCCGTGATATCAGTGTAACGAGCGTCTCCTCCGTGATATCAGCGTAACGTGCGTCTCCTCCGTGATATCAGCGTAACGAGCGTCTCCTCCGTGATATCAGCGTAACGTGCGTCTCCTCCGTGATATCAGCGTAACGTGCGTCTCCTCCGTGATATCAGGGTAACGTGCGTCTCCTCCGTGATATCAGCGTCTCCTCCGTGATATCAGCGTAACGTGCGTCTCCTCCGTGATATCAGCGTAACGAGCGTCTCCTCCGTGATATCAGTGTAACGAGCGTCTCCTCCGTGATATCAGCGTAACGAGCGTCTCCTCCGTGATATCAGCGTAACGAGCGTCTCCTCCGTGATATCAGCGTAACGAGCGTCTCCTCCGTGATATCAGCGTAACGAGCGTCTCCTCCGTGATATCAGCGTAACGAGCGTCTCCTCCGTGATATCAGCGTAACGAGCGTCTCCTCCGTGATATCAGCGTAACGAGCGTCTCCTCCGTGATATCAGCGTAACG
>CM038642.1:72500-85000 GCA_021554675.1 Leuciscus idus | reverse complement strand
TTAAGAGAGTCGGTCGTTCTCGTGTGAGTCAGTCGTTCACGTGTGAGTCAGTCGTTCTCGTGTGAATCAGTCGTTCTCGTGTGAGTCAGTCGTGTGAGTCAGTCGTGTGAGTCAGTCGTTCTCGTGTGAATCAGTCTTTCTCGTGTGAATCAGTCGCGTGTGAGTCAGTCGTGTGAGTCAGTCGTTCTCGTGTGAATCAGTCGTGTGAGTCAGTCGTTCTCGTGTGAATCAGTCTTTCTCGTGTGAATCAGTCGCGTGTGAGTCAGTCGTGTGAGTCAGTCGTTCTCGTGTGAATCAGTCGTGTGAGTCAGTCGTTCTCGTGTGAGTCAGTCGCGTGTGAGTCAGTCGTTCTCGTGTGAGTCAGTCGTTCTCGTGTGAGTCGGTCGTTCTCGTGTGAGTCGGTCGTTCTCGCGTGAGTCGGTCGTTCTCGCGTGAGTCGGTCGTTCTCGTGTGAGTCGGTCGTTCTCGTGTGAGTCAGTCGTGTGAGTCAGTCGTGTGAGTCAGTCGTTCTCGTGTGAGTCAGTCGTTCTCATGTGAGTCAGTCACGTGTGAATCAGTCGTTCTCGTGTGAGTCAGTCGTTCTCGTGTGAGTCAGTCGTTCTCGTGTGAATCAGTCGTTCTCGTGTGAGTCAGTCGTTCTCGTGTGAGTCGGTCGTTCTCGTGTGAGTCGGTCGTTCTCGTGTGAGTCGGTCGTTCTCGTGTGAATAAGTCGTTCTCGTGTGAGTCAGTCGTTCTCGTGTGAGTCAGTCGTTCTCGTGTGAGTCAGTCGCGTGTGAATCAGTCGTTCTCGTGTGAGTCGGTCGTTCTCGTGTGAGTCGGTCGTTCTCGTGTGAGTCAGTCGTTCTCGTGTGAATCGGTCGTTCTCGTGTGAGTCGGTCGTTCTCGTGTGTGTCAGTCATTCTCGTGTGAATCAGTCGTTCTCGTGTGAGTCAGTCGTTCTCGTGTGAGTCAGTCGTTCTCGTGTGAATCAGTCATTCTCGTGTGAGTCAGTCGTTCTCGTGTGAGTCAGTCGTTCTCGTGTGAGTCAGTCGTTCTCGTGTGAGTCGGTCGTTCTCGCGTGAGTCGGTCGTTCTCGTGTGAGTCGGTCGTTCTCGTGTGAGTCAGTCGTGTGAGTCAGTCGTGTGAGTCAGTCGTGTGAGTCAGTCGTTCTCGTGTGAGTCAGTCGTTCTCGTGTGAGTCAGTCGTTCTCATGTGAGTCAGTCACGTGTGAATCAGTCGTTCTCGTGTGAGTCAGTCGTTCTCGTGTGAGTCAGTCGTTCTCGTGTGAATCAGTCGTTCTCGTGTGAGTCAGTCGTTCTCGTGTGAGTCGGTCGTTCTCGTGTGAGTCGGTCGTTCTCGTGTGAGTCTGTCGCTCTCGTGTGAATAAGTCGTTCTCGTGTGAGTCAGTCGTTCTCGTGTGAGTCAGTCGTTCTCGTGTGAGTCAGTCGTTCTCGTGTGAGTCAGTCGCGTGTGAATCAGTCGTTCTCGTGTGAGTCGGTCGTTCTCGTGTGAGTCGGTCGTTCTCGTGTGAGTCAGTCGTTCTCGTGTGAATCGGTCGTTCTCGTGTGAGTCGGTCGTTCTCGTGTGTGTCAGTCATTCTCGTGTGAATCAGTCGTTCTCGTGTGAGTCAGTCGTTCTCGTGTGAGTCAGTCGTTCTCGTGTGAATCAGTCATTCTCGTGTGAGTCAGTCGTTCTCGTGTGAGTCAGTCGTTCTCGTGTGAGTCAGTCGCGTGTGAATCAGTCGTTCTCGTGTGAGTCGGTCGTTCTCGTGTGAGTCGGTCGTTCTCGTGTGAGTCATTCGTTCTCGTGTGAGTCAGTCGTTCTCGTGTGAGTCGGTCGTTCTCGTGTGAGTCGGTCGTTCTCGTGTGAATAAGTCGTTCTCGTGTGAGTCAGTCGCGTGTGAGTCAATCGCGTGTGAGTCAGTCGTTCTCGTGTGAGTCAGTCGCGTGTGAGTCAGTCGCGTGTGAATCAGTCGTTCTCGTGTGAGTCAGTCGCGTGTGAATCAGTCGTTCTCGTGTGAGTCAGTCGCGTGTTAGTCAGTCGCGTGTGAATCAGTCGTTCTCGTGTGAGTCAGTCGCGTGTGAGTCAGTCGCGTGTGAGTCAGTCGTTCTCGTGTGAGTCAGTCGTTCTCGTGTGAGTCGGTCGTTCTCGTGTGAGTTGGTCGTTCTCGTGTGAGTCATTCGTTCTCGTGTGAGTCGGTCGTTCTCGTGTGAGTCTGTTGTTCTCGTGTGAGTCGGTCGTTCTCGTGTGAGTCGGTCGTTCTCGTGTGAGTCGGTCGTTCTCGTGTGAATAAGTCGTTCTCGTGTGAGTCAGTCGTTCTCGTGTGAGTCAGTCGCGTGTGAGTCAGTCGCGTGTGAGTCAGTCGCGTGTGAATCAGTCGTTCTCGTGTGAGTCGGTCGTTCTCGTGTGAGTCGGTCGTTCTCGTGTGAGTCAGTCGTTCTCGTGTGAGTCAGTCGTTCTCGTGTGAGTCGGTCATTCTCGTGTGAGTCAGTCGTTCTCGTGTGAATCGGTCATTCTCGTGTGAGTCAGTCGTTCTCGTGTGAGTCAGTCGTTCTCGTGTGAGTCTGTCGTTCTCGTGTGAATCGGTCGTTCTCGTGTGAGTCGGTCGTTCTCGTGTGAGTCGGTCGTTCTCGTGTGAGTCAGTCGTTCTCGTGTGAATCAGTCGCGTGTGAATCAGTCGTTCTCATGTGAGTCAGTCGTTCTCGTGTGAGTCAGTCGTTCTCGTGTGAGTCAGTCGTTCTCGTGTGAGTAAGTCGTTCTCGTGTGAGTCTGTCGTTCTCGTGTGAGTCAGTCATTCTCGTGTGAGTCAGTCGCGTGTGAATCAGTCGTTCTCGTGTGAGTCAGTCGTTCTCGTGTGAGTCTGTCGTTCTCGTGTGAGTCAGTCGTTCTCGTGTGAATCAGTCGCGTGTGAATCAGTCGTTCTCATGTGAGTCAGTCGTTCTCGTGTGAGTCTGTCGTTCTCGTGTGAATCAGTCGCGTGTGAATCAGTCGTTCTCATGTGAGTCAGTCGTTCTCGTGTGAGTCAGTCGTTCTCGTGTGAGTCAGTCGTGTTCTCGTGTGAGTCAGTCGTGTGTGAATCAGTCGTTCTCGTGTGAGTCGGTCGTTTTCTAGTCAGTCGCGTGTGAGTCAGTCGTTCTCGTGTGAGTCTGTCGTTCTCGTGTGAGTCAGTCGTTCTCGTGTGAATCAGTCGCGTGTGAATCAGTCGTTCTCATGTGAGTCAGTCGTTCTCGTGTGAGTCAGTCGTGTTCTCGTGTGAGTCAGTCGTTCTCGTGTGAGTCAGTCGTGTTCTCGTGTGAGTCAGTCGCGTGTGAATCAGTCGTTCTCGTGTGAGTCAGTCGTTCTCGTGTGAGTCAGTCGTTCTCGTGTGAGTCGGTCGTTCTCGTGTGAGTCGGTCGTTCTCGTGTGAGTCAGTCGTTCTCGTGTGAGTCAGTCGTGTGAGTCAGTCGTTCTCGTGTGAGTCAGTCGCGTGTGAATCAGTCATTCTCGTGTGAGTCAGTCGTTCTCGTGTGAGTCGGTCGTTCTCGTGTGAGTCAGTCGTTCTCGTGTGAGTCAGTCGTTCTCGTGTGAGTCAGTCGTTCTCGTGTGAGTCGGTCGTTCTCGTGTGAGTCGGTCGTTCTCGTGTGAATCGGTCGTTCTCGTATGAGTCAGTCGTGTGTGAATCAGTTGTTCTCGTGTGAGTCAGTCGTTCTCGTGTGAGTCGGTCGTTCTCGTGTGAGTCAGTCGTTCTCGTGTGAGTCGGTCGTTCTCGTGTGAGTCAGTCGTTCTCGTGTGAGTCGGTCGTTCTCGTGTGAGTCAGTCGTTCTCGTGTGTGTCAGTCGTTCTCGTGTGAGTCAGTCGTTCTCGTGTGAGTCAGTCGTTCTCGTGTGAGTCAGTCGTGTGAATCAGTCGTTCTCGTGTGAGTCAGTCGTGTGAGTCAGTCGTTCTCGTGTGAGTCAGTCGTTCTCGTGTGAGTCAGTCGTTCTCGTGTGAGTCAGTCGTGTGAATCAGTCGTTCTCGTGTGAGTCAGTCGTTCTCGTGTGAGTCAGTCGCGTGTGAATCAGTCGTTCTCGTGTGAGTCAGTCGTTGTCTCTGTCCCAGGTTTGTTTATATCAGTCTTTCCTGGGAACGATCCTCATAAACACACGGTGTGACGCAGAAGACTCGATCGTCAGACTGTGATTCTGTGAGTAGTGTCTCCTCGAAAGCGACGCTTGTCTATAGAGCATTGATAGATATAAAGATAATAGATATAAAGCATTGATCTGAAGAGTGTGTGTGTTTTGAGTGTATCTGAACACTGCAGATGTAAACATCATCGCTGTCCCAGAGATACACCCACAGATGGCCCTGTTTCTGAGAGGAATGATGTTCCTGTGTGTGTGTGTGTGTGTGTGTGTGTGTGTGTGTGTGTGTGTGTGTGTGTGTGTGTGTGTGTGTGTGTGTGTGTGTGTGTGTGTGTGTGTGTGTGTGTGTGTGTGTTTCATCCGCACTGTGAGAAACACTGCCAGAGAAATGCAGCTCTGATCAATCAAAGTGTTTGAGATGAAATGGGAACATCTGAGGCTGAAGAGAAACACACATCAGAGCAAACGCTGCGCCTCTTTATATCACAAACTACAGCAGCTCTGACATGATAGAGATGTATGCGCTTTATTATGACAATATTTGATGACCAAAACAATGATTGTTCGTTTTCTTTAATATTTCTGCTGTTTCATGCTTTAGTTTAACTTGTTCACTGACTGTCGGCTCTGTTTTCGATCAGATCTGAATGTAAATGTTAGTAATTTATGAATGTTTGTAATGTTGGTCTCTGTAAAGAAGACACTGACAGCACTGAAATGAAAGTGTACAAAGGTTATAGAAGTTTAAGTTTACTGTAAAGCAAACTGAACTAAACATTTTATATTTTATATGAAATGTTTTACAAAATAATTTGGCCTACAAAGTTGCTATAAAATCAGAGGCGTGTGTGTAATGTGTGGTTTTAAAGCTTTTAAAGTACCAATTTCAAAACAGTTTTCACAGAAAGAATTTAGATTTTCCATTGATATCTAATTAATGATGATTACTCAAATATGTGATAAAAAAAACAGCTATGAATTGTTGCTTCGAGTGACACTGACGGTGAGTTTTGCTGTACGGCTCACTGTGACAACATGCCCCACTGTTGCTTTTTGCAGTCAATATTTTAAGGTTTGTGTTTATAGATAAACTGGTTATCAAAATGAAACCCAGAGAAATATTCACTGGCGGGAGTGATGACTGTGACAACTAGCCCCGGTGTTCATGTTCTCAGTTCAAGACTTCAGAAATCACTCATATATGATAGGGAATAATATTATCCTTTCCAAACGTGTTCATTAATATGCGCAGAGACTAATTTATTCCTCCATCTGTTCATCATGCGCCAGTTTCTGTGCGATCAGGAGGAACACACACGCATTATATAATCACTTTCAGTCTGTTTGGAGTTTTTCCAGTCCAATTGTTTAAATATTTCCTGGCAACATTTAATAATGTTGGGAACGTTTGGAAAAACGAGCATTCAAAGGAGATGGAGTATCTTCATCCCGATCAGTGAGCGACTACAGGAAGTGACATCACTGCACTTCCTGTCAGCTTCTCCCTGCCCTCCTGAGTCACAGATCCTTATATTAATATTGATTCAAAAGGAACTGCATGAATTAATGAATCAAATGAAATCTCAGCTCGTTACTGTGATTGTGTGAGTCTCTGACCTCCAAACATCTTTCCTTATAGAGAGAGTCAGTCTGACATGAGGAAGATCTTCATGTTCCCTAAACAAACATCATCATCATCATCATCATCATCTGAATATATCAGACGCAATATTAGCTCTGCCACATAAGAAAAAAACACACTTTTGTAAATCATCATTATGACATAAAGAGTAATCTTATCTCATAATTTCAACTTTTTAACATTTAATCAGATTTAGTCATAATGTTGACTTTATCTCATAATTTTGACTATGCCATAATCTTGCCTTTTTTTTAGTGTGGCAGAAATGGACTTTGATGATTTATTCAGGAATATTGCAGATAGTTTCCTCTCTGATTGTGGAACATTATGTCTTAACATGTGAAACTGCAGAACATTATATATAGTCTGTAAACCTCGAGGCCGTTTCTTGTGTTTTCCACTGCTGTCTAATGTCTAAATAAATAAATAACACATACTCTTTGGGGACGTTCTCTTCTTGTGAGAATGTCTTTGCTTCTCCACAGAGACACGAGCGTCTGAGATCTGAAGCGCAGAAGATCCTCACTGGAAATAAAAATGTTAATGTAAAATGTATAAAAAATTTAAAAAGTGTGTGTGTGTGTGTGTGTGTGTGTGTGAGCTGGTCGAACACTGACGCCTCGTCCTGCAGGATCTGTCAGGATCACACACTCTTCCCTGCAGACCTTCAGCTTCTGTTTAAAACACTCAGCGGTTCCATTAGAACTTCAGTCCGGATTCTTCTGTCCTGGGAAAGTTCAAAGCCTCACACACACACACACACACACACACAGATCAGCTCAGCGTTTCCCATGAGCCTCCACTGCTGGCTGCGAAAGTGAGTTCAGTGACCTCTGAGTTTATCTGATCTTCAGTCGAGAAGCCAAGTGCGTGCGTGCGTGTGTGTGTGTGTGTGTGTGTGTGTGTGTGTGTGTGAGTGCGTGTGTGAGTGTGTGTGCGTGTGCGTGTGCGTGTGCGTGTGTGTGTGTGTGTGCGTGTGCGTGCGTGTGTGCGTGTGTGTGTGTGTGTGTGTGTGAGTGTGTGTGTGTGTGTGTGTGTGTGTGTATGTGTGTGTGTGAGTGCGTGTGTGTGTGTGTGTGTGTGTGTGTGTGTGTGTGTGTGTGTGTGTGTGTGTGCGTGTGCGTGCGTGTGTGTGTGTGTGTGTGTGTGTGTGTGTGTACCAGAGCCTCAGGATATTTTTCTCAATAACAGTAATATATATATATGAGAGTTTGTGAATGTGCATCAGAATTATTATAAGTTTCAAAGTTAAATTTCTCTACAAATAAAAGAAGGGAATCATTCTCTCTTCTCTTCGACAGATTAATGAATGAGATTAGCTGTAAATAAAGGCGTTTCTAAATCGTCTTGTCCTCGACTAACACGTCACTGCTTTCTGGGTTCTGGGTGAATAGTCACTTCAAACATCTCAGTGTCATTGAATCATATACAATATATTAATTTATTGTAAAGAAAGATGCAAACGGTGAGAGCCTCTGCAGAGACTGTTGAACTGCTGAAACAACAGATGTTGTGTTGAAGATGAAGACAGACAGCGTTGTGTTTGATTAGGTTAGTGACTCTCTCACATGATGAAGAACTGAAGTCAGTGGAGAGAAAAGATCCAGCTTGATCTGGTGAATCACATTCAGGCTTTTATAAATGCCACAGAAATATGACATACGATGTTTGTTTTAATGACTATCACAAGACTGAGTTTTCATTGTTCTGAAATGTCTTTAAACTGACCTTTGACCCTGTAAACACAGTGCGTGTGTGCGGACACAGAACCCAGGCTCTCTCTCGGGAAACGGGGAGTTATCTGGGAATCAGCAGCTGGATTTCCCATGGAGAAACTAGTGCATCTGATCTGGGGCCCGACGGGTCGAACCCAAACAGCAACACACAACTTCCTATAACCACTGAAGAAACACGTGAGGCAGAGCGATGGAGCAAACGCCGCAGACGAACTGCTCTGAAACGCTGAGTGAGCAAACAAACACTCTCATTAGACCCCAGCAAATCACTGCAACACTCACATCCACTCATGCTGGTCCTCTCTGCATCCGGCAAAGTGCAAACCATGTTTAAATGCTAATAAAATGATGATCGAATGCTTGATACGATTAAAAAGAAACATGTCCGACTCGCTCACCTTTCACTGCTCTTCTCTTACTGTTTCTCATATTGTTTTCTATGTAAATGTAATATTTAAGTAGCTAAACTGAAATCAGCATTCTGGACATCAAGAGCCAACATATATAAAAATGCAATGCATATCAAATCAGTAAATCATATAATTCCCAGGCCTGGTAATGAGAGTTTGATCTACAGAAGAGTTTATCTACTGCTCTGTACTTTCACAGATCTCAGCTGTGATGTTGTGGATTCTCTCTTGCCATCTTTGATTTTACATATTCAGATTCACTTACTTACTAAAATGAGTTTAAAGTCACCATGAAATCAAAACAGCCAATTCTTGTTTGTTTTTTATGGAATATTGGAGCATTTATTCTAAATGATTTATCATTATTGTTATATATCGGTGCACGTCATTATTGTGTGAAATTCATGTTCCTGGTAATCTTGAATCAGAATATCTTCCCCTCCCTCTTCATCTCTTCTCTGATGATGAGGGCATTACATGTACATTTAATCATTTAGCAGACGCTTTTATCCAAAACGATGCACCACAAGACGCCGTTCACTTGCAGAACTCAAGCTTCTGGAGACACATACTGTAGATCTGTAGTAGTGAGTTTAGGTATAGAGGAGCAGAGCCAGTGTTGTTCTGCAGGAAAACATCAGTGGCTTGAGTTTGATGCGAGCGGCTGTTGGGAACCAGGTTTATCAGGAGAGGAGTGACGTGTGTCTCTTCTGCTCGATACAGACACTCTTACTGCAGCATCTGGACAATTTGCAGAGGTTTGACTGATGCTGGAAGGAGAGAGCATTACAATAGTCCAGTCTGGATAGATCAAGAGCTTGAGTTGAAGGTGATGGTCCTTCATCCAGCAGGAAAGTCAGAAGCCGTCCAGCTACCGTCGGATAATGAGAGGTAGAGTTGTGTGTCATCAGTGTAGCAGTGATGGGAAATCCATGTTTCTGAATGACAGATCCCAGTGATGACATGTAGATGGAGAAGAAAAGCGGTCCCAGCACGGAGCCCTGAGGCACTCCAGTAGCTAGATGATAACAGTGATGGGAAAACCATGTTTTTGAATGACAGATCCCAGTGATGACATGTAGATGGAGAAGAAAAGCGGTCCCAGCACTGAGCCCTGAGGCACTCCAGTAGCTAGATGATAACAGTGATGGTAAAACCCATGTTTCTGAAAGACAGATCCTAGTGATGTCATGTAGATGAAGAAGAAAAGCGGTCCTAGCACTGAGCCCTGAGGCACTCCAGTAGCTAGATGATAACAGTGATGGTAAAACCCATGTTTCTGAATGACAGATCCTAGTGATGTCATGTAGATGGAGAAGAGAAGCGGTCCCAGCACTGAGCCCTGAGGCACTCCAGTAGCTAGATGATAACAGTGATGGGAAAACCCATGTTTCTGAATGACAGATCCTAGTGATGTCATGTAGATGGAGAAGAGAAGCGGTCCCAGCACTGAGCCCTGAGGCACTCCAGTAGCTAGATGATAACAGTGATGGTAAAACCCATGTTTCTGAATGACAGATCCTAGTGATGTCATGTAGATGGAGAAGAGAAGTGGTCCCAGCACGGAGCCCTGAGGCACTCCAGTAGCTAGATGATAACAGTGATGGGAAAACCATGTTTTTGAATGACAGATCCCAGTGATGACATATAGATGGAGAAGAAAAGCGGTCCCAGCACTGAGCCCTGAGGCACTCCAGTAGCTAGATGATAACAGTGATGGGAAAACCCATGTTTCTGAATGACAGATGCTAGTGATGTCATGTAGATGAAGAAGAAAAGCGGTCCTAGCACTGAGCCCTGAGGCACTCCAGTAGCTAGATGATAACAGTGATGGGAAAACCCATGTTTCTGAATGACAGATCTAGTGATGTCATGTAGATGGAGAAGAGAAGCGGTCCCAGCACTGAGCCCTGAGGCACTCCAGTAGCTAGATGATAACAGTGATGGGAAAACCCATGTTTCTGAATGACAGATCCTAGTGATGGCATGTAGATGGAGAAGAGAAGCGGTCCCAGCACTGAAGCACACTAGTATCTAAATGTTGGTCTTAGACACCTCACTCCTCCAAGACACCCTGAAGGACCTGCTAAGAGGAAAGACTTGAACCACTGGAGTGCCATTCCTGAGATCCCCTCCATCATGAATGTTGACAAAAGGATCTGGTGATTAACTGAGTCAAATGCAGCAAATGAGAACTGAGGATTTGAAGCTGCTTTTGAGTCTCAGAGCTTCAGTAACCGAGGGCGGGGCAAACTGTCACTCACATCAGATCCACCAATAGCAGACCACAACCCTCCATCAATTCCATGCAGACAAAATCAAGCCCCGCCCACATTTGTTCTTGTTCCTGAAGCATTTCACTCAGATATACAACACAATAGAGGAGAACAGACCAGCGCAACTTCCCTTTCATGTCGACTTTAAAGTAAAACCTTAAAAGTATTAAGGTCTTATATTTGAATGCGCTGACTGTGTTGTTTCACCAAATTAAGGAAGAATGATATGCATGTTAGTGCATGCAGTGCATGTAAACGCTTCATTGGTCCAGAGTCGTGGCTTGTGAGGGACTCCGGCAGTGATACACTGAGTTAAAGCACTGCAGTGATGGTGATTTATCACTGACAGACACAAACGCGTGTCCTTCTGAGCGCAGAGAGACCGAGATCAGCTGTTTAACATGCGGCCTCAAACCATGAACACATGCGGCCTCAGATCTGCTCAGCAGGGACCGAACGCAACGGGACGACGAGAGCCAAACACAAACATGATCTCCAGCAGCGCCAAGCCTCACAACAACAGCTCTCGCTCGCCCCCTTCCCTCATCCCTGAGGCTCTCGCTCTCTCTCCTTCTCTCTCGCTCGTCCCCTTCCCTCATCCCTGAGGCGCTCTCTCTCTCTCTCTCTCTCTCTCTCTCTCTCTCTCTCGCTCACCCCCTTCCCTCATTCCTGAGGCTCTCGCTCTTTTATCTCTCTCTCTCTCCCTCTCTCTCTCTCTCTCTGTTTCTCTCTCTCTCTCTCTGTTTCTCTCTCTCTGTCTCTCCCCCACTCTCTCTCTCTCTCTCTCTTTTTTGTGTTGCAGGCATGTGTTCTGCTCGTTCTGCCACTAAAGGAAAATCCTTTTTGTGACCGTCACATGAGAGACATCATACAGCAGTGGTTCTGGTGCAGTGACTGAACTGGACAAGCATCACTCCAAGAATCAAACGCGATTTGGCTAAAATGGCTATTAAATGTTGTCATGTGAGTGATTAATAACAGACTGATGAGTGAATCACACACATGAAAACACATGCACTCAGTAACAGCCCAGAGGTTTGATTTCTGCCCATGCGCCAGTCACAATCAGCTTTAATAATAATAATAATATTGTATAATTATTACTATCACAACTGATAAAGCTTGACAATAACAATGTCCCTTTCTGATGCAGGTCCCCGGACTGAAGAGGAATCCGAGAATGGACGAGGATGATGATGATGAAGATGATGAGGATAATGATGAGGATGAAGAAGAAGACGGAGGGATGCAGGTGTGTAGTCGAGTAAGTCACAGGTGTGATCGACGACACCAGACACTAGGGCTTGCACAGACTAGTCGAGTAGTCGAGAGATCTACTTCAGCCACTAGTCGGCGCTGTTAGAAACAATCCACTACTAGCCCACTACTAGCGCTAGCCCATTAACCATAAATTAATTCAAAATGGCGAACGTCACAAACAGACAGCACACATCAGATGTTTGGAGGTATTTCATCAAGGATGACAAAAATATCGTAATTTGCCAACTCTAAAAGGGGCCGTTCACATATCGTGTCTAAAAACGCGTGGAAGTTCGTTTCATCGATAAAGCAGTTCTGCTGAGAACAGTGATGTCATCGTCAGCTTCAGTCTAATCAATAATACTGTCCACAACTAAACAAGCCGTTGTGTTCATCATAAGCTCAATAAATAATGTGATGAAGTGTGTGTGTTGATGTTGTGTGTTTGTCCGTCACAGATACTGCAGAAACTCATTTATCAATAAAGCCACTCATCCCTCCTGATCTTCAGTAGATGGTAATTTCATATCCTGAGGCTCTTAAGCCTGGAACACACCAAGCCGGCGCCGCCGAACTAGCGCTGATGAAAGCCAACTGTGTCGTCGCCTCGCATCGGGGGAAAAGCTGCACCTGAACACACGAGAGAACTACAGCCGACTGTCAGCTAGAACAGCATTCTGCGCCTGCGTGTGAATGAGACAACTGTCTATTTCTGCAGATATTCGTCTATATTCGTCATTAAAAAAGGGAAACAGACACACGGTGTGTGTATCTGCTGGCTGCAATCCTGCTATCAATCCTGCTAAACACTTTCTTTATTCCACTCTGCTCATGCTAATATTGAAATATCCGCTGAGGAACACTCAGGTAAGATGAGTAACATTAGATCAGCTTCTGTCTGAACCGTCTTGAC
This sequence comes from Leuciscus idus, assembly GCA_021554675.1. Classification (NCBI taxonomy): domain Eukaryota; kingdom Metazoa; phylum Chordata; class Actinopteri; order Cypriniformes; family Leuciscidae; genus Leuciscus; species Leuciscus idus. The sequence goes on along the minus strand of CM038642.1, from coordinate 72,681 downwards.
TTCTTTGCTGCTGTTTTGCTGTTATTCTCGTGCAGTGACTCGTTCACTGAGCTGAACAACCAATCAGAGTTCACTCTCTCACCGACGGCCCGACGGCGATTCAACATGTCGAATCGGCCGGAAAAAAACCAGACGAGGACCAGTTTCAGCCAACCGTGCGGAACCGTGCGGAACTGTGCGG
>CM038642.1:27500-70000 GCA_021554675.1 Leuciscus idus | reverse complement strand
CTCCTTCACTGAACACTGAATATAAAACGGTGATGAAGGAGCTGGAGATCTTCACTCTGTCAGGGAAAGTCTTCGAGAGATTGTACTGGAAGCTTCTGACGCTCTCAGATGTTTGTCTTTGAATATAATTGGCTGTCGGTCTACATGAATTCACACTGAAGGACAAGCTGATATTCTAATGAGGTTTATTAATAGTCTATAGAAAGGCGTCACAGCGCTCAAGGTTATCGGCTCCTTCTGTCTCGTAAACTCAGAACAAAAGCTGTACTCGCTGTGAGAGTGTGTGTGTGAGAGTGTGTGTGTGGGACTCAGAGATGAGTTCAGATTCATGACTGTTTTCGGCTCACTGATCATCAGCATTTGAGAGACTGACTGATAAAACACTGTTTGGGTTGTAGATATTATGATATTCATTACTTTAATTTCACACAATGCTAAAACTATATCTGTTGAGTTTATATATTGACTGATGTGTGTAAGATCTGAACACATAGTTCGATTTTAAGAACAAGTGAAACGGTCTTGAAGTGATTGTGTGATTTTGCCAGGAGAGTCTGATGTTCTCTGAATCTAGTTTGAAGATTTGGTTTTGTGTTTAATGTTGTGAGAAAATGGTTGAAGGTTTCAAGAAGTGTGTTTTAGAAATTGTGAAAAACTGTAATATTTCATAACGAGAGAGTCTTTGTGTGTGTGAGTCACCAGATGTGTGTGTTTCATCTCACAAACAAACACAAACTAACCGTGAAAACAGTCAGATGTAAACAATCGTAACCCTGAGCTGAAGAACTGAAGAACTGAAGAACTGAAGAACTGAAGAACTGAAGAGCTGAAGAACAGAAGAGCTGAAGAGCCGAAGAACAGAAGAGATGAAGAGCTGAAGAACTGAAGAACTAAAGAACTGAAGAACTGAAGAGCTGAAGAACAGAAGAGCTGAAGAACAGAAGAGCTGAAGAGCTGAAGAACAGAAGAACAGAAGAGCAGAAGAGCTGAAGAACTGAAGAGCTGAAGAACTGAAGAGCTGAAGAACTGAAGAACTGAAGAACTGAAGAGCAGAAGAGCTGAACAACTGAAGAGCTGAATAACCGAAGAGCTGAACAACTGAAGAGCTGAAGAACTGAAGAGCTGAAGAACTGAAGAGCTGAAGAACTGAAGAGCTGAAGAACTGAAGAGCAGAAGAGCTGAAGAACTGAAGAACTGAAGAGCTGAAGAACTGAAGAGCTGAAGAACTGAAGAGCTGAAGAACAGAAGAGCTGAAGAGCTGAAGAACAGAAGAGCTGAAGAGCTGAACAACTGAAGAGCTGAAGAACTGAAGAACTGAAGAGCTGAAGAACTGAAGAACTGAAGAGCTGAAGAACAGAAGAGTTGAAGAGCTGAAGAACTGAAGAACAGAAGAGCTGAAGAGCTGAAGAACTGAAGAGCTGAAGAACAGAAGAACAGAAGAACTGAAGAACAGAAGAGCTGAAGAGCTGAAGAACTGAAGAACTGAAGAACTGAAGAACTGAAAAACTGAAAAACTGAAAAACTGAAGAACAGAAGAGCAGAAGAGCTGAAGAACAGAAGCGCTGAAGGGCTGAACAACTGAAGAACTGAAGAGCTGAAGAGCTGAAGAACTGAAGAGCTGAAGAGCTGAGAACTGAAGAGCTAAAGAGCTAAAGAGCTAAAGAGCTGAAGATCTGAAGAGCTGAAGAACTGAAGAGTTGAAGAGTTGAAGAACTGAAGAACTGAAGAACTGAAGAACAGAAGAGCTGAAGAGCTGAAGAACTGAAGAACTGAAAAACAGAAGAGCTGAAGAGCTGAAGAACTGAAGAGCTGAGAACTGAAGAGCTGAAGAACTGAAGAGTTGAAGAACTGACGAACTGAAGAACTGAAGAACTGAAGAACTGAAGAACAGAAGAGCTGAAGAGCTGAAGAACAAAAGAGCTGAAGAACTGAAGAACAGAAGAATAGAAGAACTGAAGAACAGAAGAGCTGAAGAGCTGAAGAACTGAAGAACTGAAGAACAGAAGAGCTGAAGAGCTGAAGAACAAAAGAGCTGAAGAACTGAAGAACTGAAGAACAGAAGAACAGAAGAACTGAAGAACAGAAGAACTGAAGAACTGAAGAACTGAAGAACTGAAGAACAGAAGAGCTGAAGAGCTGAAGAACAAAAGAGCTGAAGAACAGAAGAACAGAAGAACAGAAGAACTGAAGAACTGAAGAACAGAAGAGCTGAAGAACTGAAGAGCTGAAGAGCTGAAGAACTGAAGAACAGAAGAGCTGAAGAACTGAAGAACAGAAGAGCTGAAGCGCTGAAGAGCAGAAGAGCTGAAGAACTGAAGAACAGAAGAACAGAAGAACTGAAGAACAGAAGAGCTGAAGAACTGAAGAACTGAAGAGCTGAAGAGCTGAAGAGCTGAAGAACTGAAGAACTGAAGAGCTGAAGATCTGAAGAGCTGAAGAACTGAAGAACTGAAGAGCAGAAGAGCAGAAGATCTGAAGAGCTGAAGAGCTGAAGAACTGAAGAACTGAAGAACAGAAGAGCTGAAGAGCTGAAGAACTGAAGAACTGAAGAACAGAAGAACTGAAGAACAGAAGAACAGAAGAACAGAAGAGCTGAAGAACTGAAGAGCTGAGAACTGAAGAGCTGAAAAGCTGAAGAGCTGAAGAGCTGAAGAACTGAAGAACTGAAGAGTTGAAGAACTGAAGAACTGAAGAACTGAAGAACAGAAGAGCTGAAGAACTGAAGAACTGAAGAACTGAAGAGCAGAAGATCTGAAAACCTGAAGAGCTGAAGAGCTGAAGAACCGAAGAACAGAAGAGCTGAAGAACTGAAGAACTGAAGAACTGAAGAACAGCAGAGCTGAAGAGCATATGATTGAATATGATTCATGAGCTTCAGGATTCACCCAAAACTGATCCAGTTGGTGTTAATTCTCTTATAGATCTTAAACCTGTTTGTGTCTCTGCGCTTGACTGTGTTTGTTCCAGACAGATATTTATCACTGAATTATTGCATTATTGCACCAGTAGGTGGCGACAAGTGACAAGTGACAACTGAAGAGCTGAAGAACAGAAGAGCTGAAGAGCTGAAGAGCTGAAGAGCTGAAGAGCTGAACAACTGAAGAGCTGAAGAACTGAAGAGCTGAAGAACTGAAGAACTGAAGAACTGAAGAACTGAAGAGCTGAAGAACAGAAGAGCTGAAGAACAGAAGAGCAGAAGAACTGAAGAGCTGAAGAACTGAAGAGCAGAAGAGCTGAAGAACTGAAGAGCTGAAGAACTGAAGAGCTGAAGAACTGAAGAGCAGAAGAGCTGAAGAACTGAAGAGCTGAAGAACTGAAGAGCTGAAGAGCTGAAGATCTGAAAACCTGAAGAGCTGAAGATCTAAAAACCTGAAGAGCTGAAGAATGAAGGACTGAAGAGCTGAAGAACTGAAGAGCTGAACAACTGAAGAGCTGAAGAACTGAAGAACATAAAAACTGAAGAACAGAAGAGCTGAAGAGCTGAAGAGCTGAATAACTGAAGAGCTGAAGAGCTGAACAACTGAAGAGCAGAAGATCTGAAGAGCTGAAGAGCTGAAGAGCTGAAGAACTGAAGAACATAAAAACTGAAGAACAGAAGAACATAAAAACTGAAGAACAGAAGAGCTGAAGAGCTGAAGAACTGAAGAGCTGAAGAGCTGAACAACTGAAGAGCAGAAAATCTGAAGAGCTGAAGAACTGAAGAGCTGAAGAACTGAAGAACATAAAAACTGAAGAACTGAAGAACATAAAAACTGAAGAACAGAAGAGCTGAAGAGCTGAAGAGCTGAAGAACTGAAGAGCTGAAGAGCTGAAGAGCTGAACAACTGAAGAGCAGAAAATCTGAAGAACTGAAGAACTGAAGAACATAAAAACTGAAGAACAGAAGAGCTGAAGAACTGAAGAACTGAAGAACATAAAAACTGAAGAACAGAAGAGCTGAAGAACAGAAGAGCTGAAGGGCTGAACAACTGAAGAGCTGAAGAACTGAAGAGCTGAGAACTGAAGAACTGAAGAACTGAAGAACTGAAGAACTGAAGAACAGAAGAGCTGAAGAGCTGAAGAGCTGAAGAACTGAAGAACTGAAGAACAGAAGAGCTGAAGAGCTGAAGAACTGAAGAGCTGAGAACTGAAGAACTGAAGAACTGAAGAACTGAAGAACAGAAGAACTGAAGAGTTGAAGAGTTGAAGAACTGAAGAACTGAAGAACTGAAGAACAGAAGAGCTGAAGAGCTGAAGAACTCTTCAGCTGAAGAACTGAAGAGCTGAATAGCTGAAGAACTGAAGAACAGAAGAGCTGAAGAACTGAAGAACTGAAGAACAGAAGAACAGAAGAACAGAAGAGCTGAAGAACTGAAGAACAGAAGAACAGAAGAACAGAAGAACAGAAGAACTGAAGAACAGAAGAGCTGAAGAACTGAAGAACAGAAGAGCTGAAGAACTGAAGAACTGAAGAACTGAAGATCAGAAGAGCTGAAGAGCTGAAGAACTGAAGAGCTGAGAACTGAAGAGCTGAAAAGCTGAAGAGCTGAAGAACTGAAGAACTGAAGAGTTGAAGAACTGAAGAACTGAAGAACAGAAGAGCTGAAGAACTGAAGAACTGAAGAACTGAAGAGCAGAAGATCTGAAAACCTGAAGAGCTGAAGAACCGAAGAACAGAAGAACTGAAGAACTGAAGAACTGAAGAACTGAAGAACTGAAGAACTGAAGAACAGCAGAGCTGAAGAGCATATGATTGAATATGATTCATGAGCTTCAGGATTCACCCAAAACTGATCCAGTTGGTGTTAATTCTCTTATAGATCTTAAACCTGTTTGTGTCTCTGCGCTTGACTGTGTTTGTTCCAGACAGATATTTATCACTGAATTATTGCATTATTGCACCAGTAGGTGGCGACAAGAGACAAGTGACAACTGAAGAGCTGAAGAACAGAAGAGCTGAAGAGCTGAAGAGCTGAAGAGCTGAAGAACAGAAGAGCTGAAGAGCTGAAGAGCTGAAGAACTGAAGAGCTGAAGAACTGAAGAACTGAAGAACTGAAGAACTGAAGAACTGAAGAGCTGAAGAACAGAAGAACAGAAGAGCAGAAGAGCTGAACAACTGAAGAGCTGAAGAACTGAAGAACTGAAGAGCAGAAGAGCTGAAGAACTGAAGAGCTGAACAACTGAAGAGCTGAAGAACTGAAGAACTGAAGAGCAGAAGAGCTGAACAACTGAAGAGCTGAAGAACTGAAGAGCTGAAGAGCTGAAGATCTGAAAACCTGAAGAGCTGAAGAACTGAAGAGCTGAAGATCTGAAAACCTGAAGAGCTGAAGAATGAAGGACTGAAGAGCTGAAGAACAGAAGAGCTGAAGAGCTGAAGAGCTGAAGAGCTGAAGAACTGAAGAACTGAAGAACAGAAGAGCTGAAGAGCTGAAGAACTGAAGAGCTGAACAACTGAAGAGCAGAAGAGCTGAAGAACTGAAGAACTGAAGAACTGAAGAACATAAAAACTGAAGAACAGAAGAACATAAAAACTGAAGAACAGAAGAGCTGAAGAACTGAAGAGCTGAAGAGCTGAACAACTGAAGAGCAGAAAATCTGAAGAGCTGAAGAACTGAAGAGCTGAATAACTGAAGAACATAAAAACTGAAGAACTGAAGAACATAAAAACTGAAGAACAGAAGAGCTGAAGAGCTGAAGAGCTGAAGAACTGAAGAGCTGAAGAGCTGAACAACTGAAGAGCAGAAAATCTGAAGAACTGAAGAACTGAAGAACATAAAAACTGAAGAACAGAAGAGCTGAAGAACTGAAGAACTGAAGAACATAAAAACTGAAGAACAGAAGAGCTGAAGAACAGAAGAGCTGAAGAACAGAAGAGCTGAAGGGCTGAACAACTGAAGAGCTGAAGAACTGAAGAGCTGAGAACTGAAGAGCTGAAGAACTGAAGAACTGAAGAACAGAAGAACAGAAGAACAGAAGAGCTGAAGAGCTGAAGAGCTGAAGAACTGAAGAACTGAAGAACTGAAGAACAGAAGAGCTGAAGAGCTGAAGAGCTGAAGAACTGAAGAGCTGAGAACTGAAGAACTGAAGAACAGAAGAACTGAAGAGTTGAAGAGTTGAAGAACTGAAGAACTGAAGAACAGAAGAGCTGAAGAGCTGAAGAACTCTTCAGCTGAAGAACTCTTCAGCTGAAGAACTGAAGAGCTGAATAGCTGAAGAACTGAAGAACAGAAGAACAGAAGAGCTGAAGAACTGAAGAACTGAAGAACAGAAGAACAGAAGAACAGAAGAACAGAAGAGCTGAAGAACTGAAGAACAGAAGAACAGAAGAACAGAAGAACTGAAGAACAGAAGAACAGAAGAGCTGAAGAGCTGAAGAACTGAAGAACAGAAGAACAGAAGAGCTGAAGAGCTGAAGAACTGAAGAACTGAAGAACAGAAGAGCTGAAGAGCTGAAGATCTGAAGAGCTGAAGAGCTGAAGATCTGAAGAACTGAAGATCTGAAGATCTGAAGATCTGAAGAGCTGAAGAGCTGAAGAACTGAAGAACAAAAGAACAAAAGAACAAAAGAGCTGAAGAGCTGAAGAACTGAAGAGCTGAAGAACTGAAGAACTGAAGAACAGAAGAGCTGAAGAACTGAAGAACTGAAGAACAGAAGAGCTGAAGAACTGAAAAACTGAAGAACAGAAGAACAGAAGAACTGAAGAACTGAAGAACAGAAGAGCTGAAGAGCTGAAGAACTGAAGAACTGAAGAACTGAAGAGCTGAGAACTGAAGAGCTGAAGAGCTGAAGAGCTGAAGAGCTGATGAACTGAAGAACTGAAGAGTTGAAGAACTGAAGAACTGAAGAACAGAAGAGCTGAAGAACTGAAGAACTGAAGAACTGAAGAACTGAAGAGCAGAAGATCTGAAAACCTGAAGAGCTGAAGAGCTGAAGAACCGAAGAACAGAAGAGCTGAAGAACTGAAGAACTGAAGAACAGAAGAGCTGAAGAGCTGAAGAACTGAAGAACTGAAGAGCTGAGAACTGAAGAGCTGAAGAGCTGAAGAGCTTGTAACAGTCATCGCCTGTCACAGGGTTTCTTTTAGTTCAATTGTGGGTGCTATTTTTTTCCTAGCCACTAGGGGGATACAAGAGGGCACATTGAGATAAAACAGGAAGCAGTAGAGTAAGTGATAAGGTCTGTTGCTTCCTCATGGTTGTTTGATTACTGGTTCCCAATCCTGTTTGAGAAACTGTTTGTTTCCTGCTCAAACGTAAGTTGAATTGTTTGTATGAATTGTTTGGGTGAACTGATGTGGAATCTATATAGTTTAATTGATGTGTTTGATGTTTTCTTGTAGAGGATTTGTTTGGGATGTAACTATTGCTCATCAGCTGTGGATACTGCTAAGTGTTTATGACCAAACACTCTGCTTATACTACTGAAGCACTCTTCTGATTCGTTTGCTGGGAAACCTTACGACTCACCAAACAACTAAGCGTTGGACAACCTTCTAATTCATCACTATCCACCTTTGCACCTATGTTCAAACTACAGTTAAGACTGGTTTCTTTCATTTTCTGAACTGTTGGGGTTCGTGAGCCTCAGAGGACTGTGTTGGACATTTTGATATACCTACATGTATATACTAGCTCATGAATGAATTGTATCTCTGTATACAGGTGTATGTTATTATATTGGGTTTTTGGATAATGAATGAATGAATGAGTAAAGCTTTAAATATATGAAGAAAGAAACACTACACCTGTTTGTATAAGAGTTTATTTTAGATCTTTTCCAACTGAGACAAATTGAGCATTGCACACAAGGTGACTCCCCTTTTGAAAAGTAGCTTGACCAGTGCAAAGAAGCTGGGACTGTTATAAGCTGAAGAACTGAAGAGTTGAAGAACTGATGAACTGAAGAACAGAAGAGCTGAAGAACTGAAGAACTGAAGAACTGAAGAGCAGAAGATCTGAAAACCTGAAGAGCTGAAGAGCTGAAGAACTGAAAAACTGAAGAACAGAAGAACAGAAGAACTGAAGAGCTGAAGAGCTGAAGAGCTGAAGAGCTGAAGAACAGAAGAGCTGAAGAACTGAAGAACTGAAGAACTGAAGAACTGAAAAACTGAAGAACAGAAGAGCTGAAGAGCTGAAGAGCTGAAGGGCTGAACAACTGAAGGGCTGAAGAGCTGAAGAGCTGAAGAGCTGAAGAACTGAAGAACTGAAGAGCTGAAGAACTGAAGAGTTGAAGAGTTGAAGAACTGAAGAGCTGAAGAACTGAAGAGCTGAAGAACTGAAGAACTGAAGAGCTGAAGAACTGAAGAGTTGAAGAGTTGAAGAACTGAAGAGTTGAAGAACTGAAGGGCTGAAGAACTGAAGAACAGAAGAACTGAAGAACAGAAGAACAGAAGAACTGAAGAACAGAAGAGCTGAAGAGCTGAAGAACTGAAGAACAGAAGAACAGAAGAGCTGAAGAGCTGAAGAGCTGAAGAGCTGAAGAACTGAAGAACTGAAGAACAGAAGAGCTGAAGCGCTGAAGAACAGAAGAACAGAAGAACAGAAGAGCTGAAGAACAGAAGAACTGAAGAACTGAAGAACTGAAGAACTGAAGAACAGAAGAGCTGAAGATCTGAAAACCTGAAGAGCTGAAGAACTGAAGAGCTGAAGATCTGAAAACCTGAAGAGCTGAAGAATGAAGGACTGAAGAGCTGAAGAACAGAAGAGCTGAAGAGCTGAAGAACTGAAAAACTGAAGAACTGAAGAACAGAAGAGCTGAAGAGCTGAGAACTGAAGAGCTGAAGAACTGAAGAACTGAAGAACTGAAGAGTTGAAGAACTGAAGAACTGAAGAACAGAAGAGCTGAAGAACTGAAGAACTGAAGAGCAGAAGATCTGAAAACCTGAAGAGCTGAAGAGCTGAAGAACCGAAGAACAGAAGAACTGAAGAACTGAAGAACTGAAGAACTGAAGAACAGAAGAACAGAAGAACAGAAGAACTGAAGAACAGAAGAACTGAAGAGCTGAAGAGCTGAAGAACAGAAGAACAGAAGAACAGAAGAGCTGAAGAACTGAAGAGCAGAAGAGCAGAAAACCTGAAGAGCTGAAGAACCGAAGAACAGAAGAACTGAAGAACTGAAGAACTGAAGAACTGAAGAGCAGAAGAGCAGAAGATCTGAAAACCTGAAGAGCTGAAGAGCTGAAGAGCTGAAGAGCTGAAGAACTGAAGAACTGAAGAACTGAAGAACTGAAGAACAGAAGAGCTGAAGAACTGAAGAACTGAAGAACAGAAGAGCTGAAGAGCTGAAGAGCTGAAGAGCTGAAGAACTGAAGAACAGAAGAACAGAAGAACTGAAGAACAGAAGAACTGAAGAACAGAAGAGCTGAAGAGCTGAAGAGCTGAAGAACTGAAGAACTGAAGAACTGAAGAGTTGAAGAACTGAAGAACTGAAGAGTTGAAGAACTGAAGAACTGAAGAACAGAAGAGCTGAAGAACTGAAGAACTGAAGAACTGAAGAGCAGAAGATCTGAAAACCTGAAGAGCTGAAGAACAGAAGAACAGAAGAACAGAAGAACAGAAGAACAGAAGAACAGAAGAACAGAAGAGCTGAAGAGCTGAAGAACTGAAGAACTGAAGAACTGAAGAGCAGAAGATCTGAAGAGCGGAAGAGCGGAAGAGCGGAAGAGCTGAAGAACTGAAGAACAGAAGAGCTGAAGAACAGAAGAGCTGAAGAGCAGAAGATCTGAAAACTGAAGAGCTGAAGAACTGAAGAGCTGAAGAACAGAAGAACAGAAGAGCTGAAGAACTGAAGAGCTGAAGAGCTGAAGAACAGAAGAACTGAAGAGCAGAAGAGCTGAAGAGCTGAAGAACTGAAGAACAGAAGAGTCTGCATGTTTGATGTCTGTGTTTCTGTCCGTTCAGAGAAACTTGCACATGTGAAGCATCATCATCATCTTCATCATCTTCATCATCACTTATTACACCCTCGTCAGGCCAGACACTGTCGAGAATTCGTTAAGAAGATTGCGGCTCTTTTTGCTCTTTGCCAGATTTCAGTAAAGCTGCTGAAGATGAACAGCAGTGAGGATTCACACACACACACACACACACACACACACACACACAGCTTACAAAACATGATCCAAGAACGTCTCGCTAAAGTTCACATTCAGTTATGAAAACGTGATTTATGAATGGGTTAGAATTTTCTTGGTAATGCAAACGTCAAAGGAACACACCATTCTTCATACATTAAAACATTTCATGAACGATAAATCACGTTTTGAGAATATTATTAAAGACCAGATAATTTTGAACAAACCTTCTATTAACGTTACTGGAAGAACGTTTGTTTATACCATTGAGAGAATCTTCCAGAACTTTCCCTGTTAGTGTGAAGCTCTTCATCACAGAAAACACACACTGAACACTAATATATCAGTCAGATTCACTCATTCCTCTTCTTAAATTTACAGGTTTATCTGTTTTAATGAACATTGGAAAACACTTTATTTGCCTCAAACACAGCAAATACTACAATACTGCAAATAACAATGAAGAAGGTGATGATGAATGAAAAGTGCTGCATAAATCAGTCCTGGTTCCACATGTTCTGGATGTTCTGAGGGATTACGTTGGAAATAGATACTAATATAATCAGCGGTGAAGCCGAACATTCATCAGGCCTTGGAGAAGATGGAAAACATTAAACATCTCTCTGAGTCTGTGCAGGTCAGGTCACATTATCATTCATCATGTGGCGCTCGGGGAATATTTCTTTCCTTGCCGGCATGTTTCTGTATTTCTGTCACATCACAGAAACATCACAATTATGGCTGAATACGGGGAAAAGCTTCTGGCTGGAATGGCTGGAGAATTCCCTGAATCATCGTCCCTGACGGAGGATTCGTTCAGTCGAATCACTCATCTCATTTCTAGCCCGTTTTCTCTGGGCTCTTTCTGAAGGGATAATGAATCTCAGAAAAACACAGAGTGTGTTACGAAATACAGAACAGAAGAAAGTTGAATTCAACATCAGGATCCGGCTGACGTTTGGACGATATGAAGGGCTTTTCTGTTCTTGATAGAGACAAACAGCCTTGATTTGATGAGTTCATATGATTGAATATGATTCATGAGCTTCAGGATTCACCCAAAACTGATCCAGTTGATGTTAATTCTCTTATAGATCTTAAACCTGTTTGTGTCTCTGCGCTTGACTGTGTTTGTTCCAGACAGATATTTATCACTGAATTATTGCATTATTGCACCAGTAGGTGGCGACAAGTGACTGTTTTCATGAGTGAGTCATTGGAATCAGTCAATTCAACCGACTCGTTCAGGAACACTGAACACTGATTCATTCAGGTTCAATACGAGTGACTGCACGAGTAAGCCCTTCGAATCACTAGATGTGTTTGACTTGAAGACTGATCGGTTCAAGTCAAACACAGCTTTTTACTGAACTGATTTGTACAAAGAATCATTTAGGAACAAAATATCTGAGTGAGTCATTGAATCATTCACACAATTGATTCATTCTAATACACTCAATTGATTCATTCTAATACACTGATCCATTTATGCAGAAATAAGTGATTTGTCTTTCTGAGTGACTGAATCATTTATAACGTTAGATATGCGCTGATATAACACTTCTGCTCCTGTGATATTGCTTTAATATTCAGTGAGAATAAATGTGATCTGCTCTATGAAGATTTGATTAGATGGTGAAAGTGTCACTGAATTAGAACAGGGATATAAATTAAGAGTGCAGTGTTCTATAGTTCATGTGCAGTGTTCTGTAGTTCATGTGCAGTGTTCTGTAGTTCATGTGCAGTGTTCTGTAGGTCATGTGCAGTGTTCTGTTGTTCATGTGCAGTGTTCTATAGTTCATGTGCAGTGTTCTGTTGTTCATGTGCAGTGTTCTGTAGTTCATGTGCAGTGTTCTGTTGTTCATGTGCAGTGTTCTGTTGTTCATGTGCAGTGTTCTGTTGTTCATGTGCAGTGTTCCGTTGTTCATGTGCAGTGTTCCGTTGTTCATGTGCAGTGTTCTGTTGTTCATGTGCAGTGTTCTATAGTTCATGTGCAGTGTTCCGTTGTTCATGTGCAGTGTTCTGTAGTTCATGTGCAGTGTTCTGTAGGTCATGTGCAGTGTTCTGTTGTTCATGTGCAGTGTTCTGTTGTTCATGTGCAGTGTTCTATAGTTCATGTGCAGTGTTCTGTTGTTCATGTGCAGTGTTCTGTAGTTCATGTGCAGTGTTCTGTTGTTCATGTGCAGTGTTCTGTTGTTCATGTGCAGTGTTCTGTTGTTCATGTGCAGTGTTCCGTTGTTCATGTGCAGTGTTCCGTTGTTCATGTGCAGTGTTCTGTTGTTCATGTGCAGTGTTCTATAGTTCATGTGCAGTGTTCCGTTGTTCATGTGCAGTGTTCTGTAGTTCATGTGCAGTGTTCTGTAGGTCATGTGCAGTGTTCTGTTGTTCATGTGCAGTGTTCTATAGTTCATGTGCAGTGTTCTGTTGTTCATGTGCAGTGTTCTGTTGTTCATGTGCAGTGTTCTGTAGTTCATGTGCAGTGTTCCGTTGTTCATGTGCAGTGTTCTATAGTTCATGTGCAGTGTTCTGTTGTTCATGTGCAGTGTTCTGTAGTTCATGTGCAGTGTTCCGTTGTTCATGTGCAGTGTTCTATAGTTCATGTGCAGTGTTCTGTTGTTCATGTGCAGTGTTCTGTTGTTCATGTGCAGTGTTCTGTTGTTCATGTGCAGTGTTCTATAGTTCATGTGCAGTGTTCCGTTGTTCATGTGCAGTGTTCTATAGTTCATGTGCAGTGTTCTGTTGTTCATGTGCAGTGTTCTGTAGTTTTGTGTTTTTCTCTGGTCCTCGTATAAACACACACTAACTCTTTCTGTGGCTTTGCAGACATTGTTCCGTTCCTTCAGCATCTTCAGGGATTAGGAGTGTTTTCATCTGAAGGATTTAAACGTACGTGTCCGATGGTCTCCAGCGAGGCGTCCGATGATCTGTTCCAGTTTCCTCAGTAAACACGCTGGTGGAATATCTCTAGTTTCCTCAGTAAACACGCTGAACACGCTGGAGGAATATCTCTAGTTTCTCAGTAAACACGCTGAACACGCTGGAGGAATAGTTCTGTGAAACGCGTGTGATTTTCCCCGTGTGCCGCTCAGCCGACAGAACTATGGCCAAGAGAAGAAGAACCGAGCCAGAGATTCCCTGATGAATCTCTGACATCTGCTCATCTCTGAGCTGCAGATCTGCATTCACTGCTGCTCAGGAGTGTCTGACCTCTGACCTCTGACCTCAACAGCGTTTAGAAGAGCTTGGCTCATACAGTCGGTTCTGCTTCTCTTCACCTCAAATTCACGTTTTTTGCAGAACACATTGTTCCAAAGCAGAAAATCATGACGTTAATGTTTATATTATCTGGATTTCTTCATTCCTTATGGTCGCATTAGGAGATGATCGTAACACGGTTAACACGATAATAGTTATAAACAATCCTGCAGTTCAGATCGGCTTCATTGTGAGATTCATGAAGCCTGGAGGCGTCGTGGAGGTTTAAGTCTTCATCCCCGACCGAATGCGCAGCGGCTCAATCAGACAATAGAGCCTCATAATTACATTCAGTTTCAGCTCAGATGTGTGTGTGTGTGTGTGTGTTTGTCCATGTGACTGAAAACATTCAAACACAAACATTCTGAAGGTCCCTGAGGATATCAACAATGAACACACAACAGCAGAACTGAGAACATATACAAACAAACACCTGAATGAGTGTGTGTGTGTGTGTGTGTGTGTGTGTGTGTGTGTGTGTGTGTGTGTGTGTGTGTGTGTGTGTGTGTGTGTGTGTGTGTGTGTGTGTGTGTGTGTGTGTGTGTGTGTGTGTGTGTGTGTGTGTGTGTGTGTGTGTGTGTGTGTGTGTGTGTGTGTACTTGTACAACTATCTTTGTGAGGACCAGTTTGAGTGTTAGACCACTGGAGTGAGGACAAAGAGAGTAAAGTGAGGACATGTTGGCCGGTCCTCAGTTTCTGAGAGCCTTTACAGTTTTTCTCGATTGTTTACACACATTTTCTGGTACTTGAGACACAATGACCACAACATGTAACTCATTCACCATCCCCCTGAACCAATTCTGTTAAACTACAAGCACAATTCCTGCTTTACACTCAAATTGTACTTCTAAAACACACTTTTTTCAAAACACTACACACAATTCTCTGCTTTTGGCACAATTTTCATGCAGAAAATCTCTTGTTTTCACAAGGAACACACTGCCATTCATGCACACTGACTCTTCACATGGGCAAACACCCGTCACACAGTTTTACAATTAGCAATCAGAGCTTTAGCATAAAAGGGCAACAGGTCAGCTCTTCAATGGAGCAATGGATGCCAACATTGGATTTTTTTTTTTTTTTACTGTAACTGTATACAGTAAATTCTTCTGTTGTTTTGTATGTAGACCACTGTATGTACAACTTTGTGTTGGTTTGGGATGTACACTGTGTACATTGTTTTTGTGGGAAAAATAAAATATATTTGTTACCATGTATTTGTGTGTTTAGTATAAAAACAATATTCTCAAATATTTTACAACACACTTATGTATGTACTGTCTGTAGTAAGTGAACACTGAACAAAAAAAGGCTTAAGTCATTATGATGAATGGAGAAGAAGTGTTTTCCATTCATCATAGTGTTTTACATTGAGCACATCAGTGTTCAACTGGTTCTTATAAATGTCTATTCATATGATGGTTTGTGTGTGTCATTTGAAAACAAAATACCATTTTGAGAAGAAATAACATTGTTTTGAATGTAAAGTTTCATTTTGCAGGAGAATTGAGGGGTTTTGCCCATTGTGTGTGTTTTTTTGGATTTGTGTGTAGAGTTCTGAGAATATGAGGCATGCTTTCAGAAAATGTGTGTAAACAATCGAGAAAAACTGTAAAGTGTTTGAGGGTCAAGACTTGGTTTTAGGGATAAGGTTATAATGAGGTTAAGGGTCGGTTTAGGGTCAGGGGTCGGGTTAGGCACTTAGTTGTGATGGGTAAGGTTAGGGTAAGCGGCTAGAGATTGTATTGTGTCAATGAATGTCCTCATAAAGATAGATGTTCAAGAATGTGTGTGTGTGTGTGTGTGTGTGTGTGTGTGTGTGTGTGTGTGTGTGTGTGTGTGTGTGTGTGTGTGTGTGTGTGTGTGTGTGTGTGTGTGTGTGTGTGTGTGTGTGTGTGTGTGTGTGTGTGTGTGTGTGTGTGTGTGTGTGTGTTGTCAGTAATGACATTTGTCAATCATCAGTTTCATCACAGTTAGGGCTGACGTGTGTGTGTGTTTCAGAGATCAGCAGCTCCTCTTGTTCTCCGTCTAAAGGACATTTTCTGACACACTTGTTTCTCTTTTTCTTGTTTTTCTCACATTAGCATAACAATATCAGATGATGTCAGTCGGGAACAAACACACTGCATGAAAGTCTTTGAATTTTCTGCTTTTAATCTGATCTTTTGCTTTTGCTGACGCAGGAGTTCTGCACATCTCTGAACACACACTTCAGTTCTGCACATCTCTGAACACACACTTCAGTTCTGCACATCTCTGAACACACACTTCAGCTCTGCACATCTCTGAACACACACTTCAGCTCTGCACATCTCTGAACACACACTTCAGCTCTGCACATCTCTGAACACACACTTCAGCTCTGCACATCTCTGAACACACACTTCAGTTCTGCACATCTCTGAACACACACTTCAGCTCTGCACATCTCTGAACACACACTTCAGTTCTGCACATCTCTGAACACACACTTCAGCTCTGCACATCTCTGAACACACACTTCAGCTCTGCACATCTCTGAACACACACTTCAGCTCTGCACATCTCTGAACACACACTTCAGCTCTGCACATCTCTGAACACACACTTCAGCTCTGCACATCTCTGAACACACACTTCAGCTCTGCACATCTCTGAACACACACTTCAGCTCTGCACATCTCTGAACACACACTTCAGCTCTGCACATCTCTGAACACACACTTCAGCTCTGCACATCTCTGAACACACACTTCAGCTCTGCACATCTCTGAACACACACTTCAGCTCTGCACATCTCTGAACACACACTTCAGCTCTGCACATCTCTGAACACACACTTCAGTTCTGCACATCTCTGAACACACACTTCAGCTCTGCACATCTCTGAACACACACTTCAGTTCTGCACATCTCTGAACACACACTTCAGCTCTGCACATCTCTGAACACTAGGGTTGGGTACCGAAACCCGGTTCCAATAGGGAACCGGTTCCGACGTAAACGGTAGTAACGAGACCGAATAAGAACGAAACTTTCGGTGCCTGACTTTTTTTCACCGCCCCCTATAAAACATCTCGCGGCACGAATGATCCAAAACATCTCCAGTTAACCAGCAGAGCATTCATTTAGTTCGTTTGTTAAATAAGAGACGATCTAGCGCTGAACTGTGTTTTTAAATCAAGTGATCAAAGTGCTCGTTGCCGCTGCGATCAGTGGCGCGGATACAGTGTTTTCTCTTGTGGCTCGCGCACACCGCACTTTCTTCACTCGGACGCGCGCTTCAATACGTAGAGGAGATCGATCTATTTATGAGGCGCCGTCTATATGAGTATGTGCGCGGAGAGTTTGTGTGTGCGTGCTCGCGTCTCAGATGAGTATGTGCGCGGAGAGTTCCGCGTGTCTCGTGTGTGTAGAGTTTGCGTGTGTGTGCGTGAGCGACTTTAGATGTGACGTTGTGCATTTCATATAGTTGGAGCATTCAGCAGTATACATGTAGGGTGAATTGCCCTAATGTGGGACACTGCCTAATGTGGGACACCTAAGGTCTAGTGTTTGTAGGTCCCCCATAAATACATGAATGACAGTGAAACTATGGGTTAGACAAAGCTGTGGTGTCATGTGATCAAAATCACATGACCTATCAAATGTCCAATCATATTTGAGGGTGGAGCAATCATCAAATAGGAGGCACCTTGTGTGAAGACCACCCGAAGGCCATTGACATAGAGTTTTAACAAGTTTGATATTAAGGAGTTAAATACATTTTAAACAATGCAATCCTGCTACTTTTTAGCCTAATATGCTTATGAAATGTTTGTCCATCAAAAAATAGTCTAACTTTGTTTGTATAAACTACATATTTTATATTTGTATCAAATTTCTTAGTGTCCCACATTAGGAAATGTGGTTTCCAAATCCGGGACACCATGATCAGCCTAATGTGGGACAGTACTTCAATGAGTAAAAAATGTGTGGTGGGGCATGGTTTGTGGGACAAACATGGTTATTTACATGGTTTTAGTCTTGTAATGCAATATTACAATACTGTTAATGCAGATTTTTACAGTCATGTGAATTTTTTATTCTTGGAGGGCAGTTTGAAGGCTCTTTTTTTTGTGTGTATGTGTGCGTGTGCATGCCTACATACGTGTGTCTCTCTCTCTCTCTCTCTCTGTGTGTGTGTGTCATGTATGTGTCATGTATGTGTAAAAGGTATAGTTGACTTAAAATGAAAAATAGCTCTGAATTTAAAAATGCAGTAGAAAACCAATAAAGCCATTCCACTTTATTTTATGCATCTGATTAATTAAATGAAATGTATTTTAGATCACAATGGCAAAGGTGAGAAAGACAGGGACAGATTGTCAGACGCAGAAAGAGAGGCAGAAACAGGGAAAGGATAAGAGAAAGAAACTTAATCAGTGAAGGCAGGACAGGATGAAAAGAGCCATAGAGGAGTATAGGCAGATTGTTGAGGATGGTGGGGTCCCTCAGCTGAGACTGTTGGCCAGGGCATGGAATGTCCCTAAATCTACTCTCCAGAGAATCTAAAATACATGTAGATTTGACTATTCTACATGTATCAATGTGATTTTTGGTCTTTTATCATAGATTTTTCAGTGTCCCACATTGGGGACATGTTCTGTCCCACATTAGGAAGCTGCAGATTTTCTCAGACGACTTGCAATAAGAGCACTAATATGTCTATAATTTATCTTATGAATGGGTTATCTGAATTTTCTCTTTTGACTTGATTAGGATACATCCTGGTTTTTTTTAAATGGTATTGGGTGTGGATTTAATGTTTTGGTTACACATCGCAATATGTCACAGAAGTCTGAAGTGCAAAAAATGTCCCACATTAGGGCAATTCACCCTATGTGTGACTACTTAGTATATGTGTATGCAAGCGTTTTATGTGTGCGTGAATGAAGTTCGATTTAAGCCCTAGACAGCGCCTCATATCTATTCGTTCTGGTGAAATCACAAAATATAATGCACACAAAGTGTCCCTGCTTGATATACAACCACTGATGAGCATAATCGGTAAAAAAATAAATAAAAATGCGGATTAGAACCCAAAACCTCTGACACTCTTGACTAAAGTTCAAGTTCAGCTGCAGTGTTCCTCTTCTGGTAAGTCTAGTATTTTAATGCCAACTGCAAATCTTGCATATCAAGTATGAAGTACAGTATATCAAGTATATTTATATGAGGCTATACTATGTGTGTTAAATATTTCTGCTCAGTGTCAGATATTTCTCTGTTTTGTAAAAGTCTATAATATATCATATGTAATATAATATATATATATATATAATATATATAACTAATATGAGAAGACAAAATTTTGATCTTAACTTAAGTGTTTTCGGCTACATCAGTAGCCTTTTAAACGGCACAATTTTTAATTTAATCAGAAATCAGAAATCTTTTTCAGAAAACACACACAGGTATTATTTTTTTTTTGATAAAGTGTGTGCGGTTTCGTTTTCTTAAGTACCGGTTTAAGAACCGTTTAAGAACCGGAACCGTTTGAAAAATACCGAGTAGGTACTGGTATCGGATAAAACCCAACCAATACCCAACCCTACTGAACACACACTTCAGCTCTGCACATCTCTGAACACACACTTCAGCTCGGCGGCTTCTCTTTCAGAACAAGATCTCGAAATAAGACGAATGTTTGAGCTAGAACAGACTTCCCAGAGGAGACGTGAGAAAATGTTTGGGAAAATATAGTAAACTGCCAGAGGTCACGACACGGAGAGGAACGACATGAAATAAAGTTCACAGACAAACTCCAGAGATCAAATCATTCGTGCAGAGATTCATGTGTTCAGATTCATTCGGGAAGATTCGTGTCGAGTCTCATTTATATATATATATATACAGCGCTGAGTGTTTCACAGCAGCTTTACAGAGATAACAGGACAATAATGCAACACAGTTTGTTTCCAGAAGAGAATAGCGTCACAGTCCAGCTTACGTCAGTTCAGTGATGCTTCATTTTTGTTGTAAAAAAGTTATTTAGTTCATTAATATATATATATATATATATATATATATATATCCGCTCTGGAGAAAACCATGATGTCATCGTCCAGCTCAGTTCAGTTCTCATATAATGGTGTCAGTGCAGGAGATCAATAATACTGATGAATATTATATTAAGTGTCCTTAACTAAGAGGCGACAGTGAAGGAACCGAAACTTCATCAGTGACAGAATGGAGAATAAACCTTGTGAGAAACCAGTTCTCCTCTGGCCAACGAGCGAACACTGTATGATTATGATTATGATTATGATTCAGGCAGCACTACAGGTCAGACGTCAGGCTGGATCAGAGCATTCAGAATATGATCCAGTTGATCTGGTTGAAGATCTGGTCTGTGTTTCAGATTCTACAGGGACACTGAGTCACGGCACAACTTCATACTCTTCACACTTTGAAATCATCGAGATATTTATTCAGATTCATTTCAGAAACTCAGATTCTCCTGTCAGTTATTCGATCTCTTCCGGTCGAAGGGCTTCATGAGGACAGTCTCCGTCAAGTCAAGTCAAGTCAAGTTTATTTGTATAGCGCTTTTCACAATACAGATTGTATCAAAGCAGCTTCACAGTATTCAATTTAAATAATACAACAAAGTTTGTTTCAAGAGGAATTTATTGATTGATAAAATTAAATTAAATATCCCCAAAATATCCCCAACTGAGCAAGCCAAAGGCAACAGTGGCAAGGAACCGAAAAACTCCATCAAGTGACCCAATGGTGTCCTAAAACTCCATCAAATGACCTAATGGAGAAAAAAAACCCTGGGAGAACCCAGGCTCAGTCGGGGGCCAGTTCTCCTCTGGCATTTATGAGCTAGAGGCCGGATTGTAGTTTGAACTGTGGGATTATATGAATGCCTGGCTGAAGAGATGTGACTTTAATCTAGTTTTAAACTGGGAGAGCGAGTCTGAGCAACGAACAGTATCAGGAAGACTATTCCAGAGTTTTGGAGCCAAATGTGAAAATGCTCTCCCTCCTTTGGTGGTTCTGGATATCCTAGGTATGACCAAAAGCCTTGAATTTAGTGATCTTAAAGAGCGCGATGGATTATAGGGCGATAGAAGATCCGTTAAATAGACTGGAGCTAAGCCGTTTAGGGCTTTATAAGTCAGTAGCAATACCTTGTAATTAATACGGAGCTTTATAGGTAACCAATGCAGTGATGATAAAATCGGTGTTATATGATCATATTTTCTTGATCTCGTAAGAACTCTAGCGGCGGCATTTTGGACTAACTGTAGCTTGTTTATTGAGGATGCAGGACAACCAGCTAATAAAGCATTACAGTAATCCAGTCTCGAGGTCATGAATGCATGAACTAACTTTTCTGCATCAGAAACTGATAGCATATTACGTAGCTTAGCAATGTTTCTAAGGTGGAAAAAGGCTGTTTTTGTAACATATGAAATATGATTTTCAAAAGACAGGTTGCAATCGAGTATAACACCCAGGTCTTTTACTGTAGCGGATAAAGTAACAGGACATCCTATGATGTTAAAGTTGTATTGTGCGAGGTTTTGAGGGCGGTTTTTTGAACCGATAAGTATTACCTCTGTCTTGTCTGGATTTAATAAAAGAAAATTACGCGTCATCCAATCTTTTATATCTTTAACACACTCTGTCAATTTGGAAAATTTAGCGTTTTCATCCGGCCTTGATGAAATATATATTTGAGTGTCATCAGCATAACAATGGAAACTAATTCCATGTTTCCTTATAATATTTCCAAGTGGCATCATATATATTGAAAATAACAGAGGGCCTAACACAGATCCCTGCGGCACTCCATAGTTTACTGGAGTTATGATCGATTTTTCTCCATTTAAATAGACAAAATGGTAGCGGTCAGATAGGTATGATTTGAACCAGCTTAGTGCTTGTCCTTGAACACCAGTATAATTTTGTAGTCGATCTAAGAGTAATGTGTGATCTATAGTATCGAACGCAGCACTAAGATCAAGTAAAACTAGTATTGAGATACAGCCTTGGTCAGAAGCTAAAAGTAAATCATTTGTGATTTTAACGAGCGCAGTTTCAGTGCTATGATGCGGTCTGAATCCAGACTGAAACTTTTCATAGATATCATTTTGTTGCAAGAAAGAGCCCAGTTGAGCGGACACCACTTTTTCTAATATTTTAGACATAAATGGAAGATTTGAAATGGGTCTATAATTTGCTAGATTATTATGATCTAATTGTGGTTTCTTAATGAGAGGTTTTATAACTGCCAGTTTAAATGTTCTTGGAACATGACCTAGAGATAAAGACGAGTTAATAATATTGAGGAGAGGCTCTTCCACTACAGGTAACACTTCTTTCAGTAGTTTAGTTGGTATAGGATCTAATAAACATGTTGTTGTTTTAGATGAAGTAATAAGTTTATTTAACTCTTTTTGTTCTATAGTTGTAAAGCACTGTAATTGTTCTTTCGGGGTGATAATTGAAGCTGAATTATAAGGCGCGATTGAAGATTGAACGTTTACAATTGTGGTTCTGATGCTTTCTATTTTCTCAGTGAAGAAGTTCATGAAATCATTACTACTGAACTGTAACGGGATATTTTGTTCGGGTGACGTCTGTTTATTTGTTAGTCTAGCCACGGTGTTAAATAAAAACCTTGGATTGTTTTGGTTGTGTTCTATTAGTTTGCGGAGGTGCTCAGCCCTGGCCGCTTTTAGGGCCTTTTTATAACGTGACATACTGTCTTTCCACGCGATTCTAAAGACCTCTAAATTAGTTTGTTTCCATTTACGCTCTAAAATACGGGTTTCTCTCTTTAAAACATGCGTAGTATTGTTATACCATGGTGCTTTATTTTTCTCTCTGACCTTTTTTAATTTAATAGGTGCAACCACATCCAATGTTCTAGAGAGAATGGTGCTCATAGTGCTAGTTAGTTCTTCTAGTTCATCTGTTTGTTTGGGTTCAGGCAGCAGCTGAGACAGATTAGATAAGCAATTTGAGAAATTATCTATGGTGGATGGGAGGATTGTTCTGCCTGGTCGATAACGCGGCGCTGCATGACATATTACAGCAGTACGTAATATGCAAGTTACCATGTAGTGATCAGTGACTTCATCACTTTGTGGAATGATATCTATATCGGTTGGATCGGTTCCATGTGATATAATTAAATCGAGTGTATGATTAAGACGATGTGTTGGTCCGATGACGTTTTGCTTGACCCCAAATGAATTTAATAAATCTGTAAACGCAGCTCCTAACGCATCATTTGGATTATCTACGTGTATGTTAAAATCTCCAACAATTAATGCTTTATCGACATTGACTCATAGGTCTGAGAGAAAATCTGCAAACTCTTTTAGGAAATCAGCGTAAGGCCCTGGCGGTCTATATACGGTAGCCAAGGCTAGAGATAATAGTGATGTTTTTCTAACATCTAAGAGCGTAACATTTAGTACAAGTACTTCAAATGAAATAAACTTATAACCCGTTTTCTGAGTAACATTTAGAATATCTCTATAAATGGTTGCAACACCTCCGCCACGACCAATCAGACGGGGCTCATGCTTATAACAGTATCCAGGAGGAGTAGACTCATTAATACCGAAATAATCATTTGGTTTAAGCCAGGTTTCAGTAAGGCCAAGTACATCGAAGCTATTATCTGTGACTATTTCATTTACAATAACTGCCTTAGGTGTGAGTGATCTAATGTTTAGAAGACCTAGCTTTAGAAATAGTTTTTGTTTACTAATAGCAACATTTTCTGTTTTAATAACAATTAGATTTTTCCTAGATCCTGCATTAGATTTATTATTTGATCTCACTAAACGAGGAATAGACACGGTTTCTATGCAATGTTCTACACTAGTATTTATATCAGTTGAATTGGAGCAGCAGAGACTATGATTTGGACTTTTGGTTACTAGTCAAAGGGTATTTAACTTTTTAGAGATGTTATCTGACAGAAGAGCCGCTCCGAATCTGCTTGGGTGTAAGCCATCAGCACGGAAAAGCCTAGGACGCTCCCAAAACAGATTCCAATTATTTACAAAGAGCAGTTTCTGCTCATTGCACCATGACATTAACCATTCATTTAGCGCAAATAATCTGCTGAACTTTTCATGCCCTAGTCGGTACGTGGGAAGCGGTCCTGACACAATGATCGTTGTTTCAGGCGATGTGCTGCGTACCGTATCGATTAGATTCCTGAAGTCTTTCTTCAGAATCTCCGTCTGGCGCAGCCTGATGTCGTTCACTCCCGCGTGCAGGACCACAGTTCCGACGCGCTCGTCACCGTTCAGGATCTCGGGAACGCGAGCAGCGATTTCAGAAACACGAGCACCAGGAAAGCAGTGACTTTGCACCTTACTTTTACCTAACGTAGCGTGTACGTGCCGAACGATGGAATCGCCGATGATCACAGCATCGTGTTCTGTTTTGCGTAGAGGGGAGAAGCGGTTTTGTGTGGATAACTCGAAAACCGGGAGGGTCGGAGAAAGTCTTGGTCTAAACCTGACTCGCGTCTTCCGCTGCGGAACCACCCAGGCTTCGTGGTGGCGTGTTGGAGCCGGAGTGAACGAGACCATGGCTGATTGCGACCGATGCTGAGGAACGCACGGAGTAGACGCGGTCGGAGTCAGCGGGTTAGTAACGTTAAACACTGATTTGTGTGCATCGGCACGTGATGTTTCAAGAGCCAAACACCGGTCTCTCAGCTCGGCCTGTCTCAATAAAAGGTTGTGGATCTGTTTCTCAACAGCTTCCAGCTCAGACTGCAGTGCGTGAAGCTCAAATGTGTCCTCACCTGCACCAAACGGTAGACTACTTACATCTGATATATTCGCCATTTTAACAGATGGACAGTGAGTTAGCAACGAAGCTACCAGTGATGCTATCAATATTAATACTAATTTATATTATAAGTTTGTTTGTTTGTAAGTGAGTGTGGAGAAGACGCGTTCAGCCGTGATCCACGGACGTAACCTTTAAGAGTATGCAGCGTTGGATCACTAATAGGCTTGAGACGCGTCTGCTCAACAGTCCGTGTTGTAACAATGAGGTTTGAGCAGTAGTGCTTCTCAGTGAGGAAAAGTAGAAAATCTTCGTTGTAAGCGAGTTTAAAGAGAAAAATCAAGAATTATAAATCAAATCGATAGAGCTCCAAAAACAACAACGCATTCCGACGCGACGCATGATAATAACAGGACAAGACATTACTCACCGTGTTTGTTGACATTACTCACCGTCCAACTGTGAGACTCAGTGGATCTCTGCGTGAGAACCAGCGTCTCACTCGCTTTCATCAGGAACTCCATTATGTGCTAATGTTTGTACTGATGCATTCTGGGAAAAGAAGAAGCGTCTGTGATATTCTACTCATCGAGAGACAGAGAGAGAGAGAGACAGAGAGAGAGAGAGAGAGAGAGAGAGAGAGAGAGAGAGAGAGAGAGACAGAGAGAGAGAGACAGAGAGAGAGAGAGAGAGAGAGAGAGTTATTACTGGTTAATACTGGATAATACTGGTTAATTCTGGTCAGTACTGGATAATATTGGTTAGTACTGGATAATTCTGGTTAATTCTGGTCAGTACTGGATAATACTGGTTAATTCTGGTCAGTACTGGATAATACTGGTTAGAGCTGGATAATACTGGATAATTCTGGTTAATTCTGGTCAGTACTGGATAATACTGGTTAGAGCTGGATAATACTGGATAATACTGGTTAATTCTGGTTAATACTGGTTAATACTGGTTATTATCATGTTCTTCAACTGTGTCTCTGGACTTCAGATTAATCATTTTAGAGAAGAAATTGTGTTTGTTTCTAAAAATAATCTTCACATTCTTTCGTGTGTTCAGATGTGGAAGCCGATAAATGAAATGTTCCCAGGGTTGTTTGGTTTGTGTTCATTTCCGCTATCAGAGACTAAATGTATTTATGGTGTTTCTCCTGCAGGAAGAACGAATGAAGTGTGTTTGTCTCTCGTTCACTGACCCTCGTCTGTGTGTAATGGGTTTTCATCAGGACCTTCTGCTTATATCCTTCAGTTTCAGATTTACTTTATTTCAGACATATCAATAAACAACTTACTAACATATATTCAAAAACCAACAAATGGATAATTAAAATTACATTTTAAACACAACTAAATTAATACCTTGGATGACTTAGTGTAAGATAATTTAAGGCCATTATAAGAAAAACATTTAATTAATAAATCGACACATATGATTCTATAACACAGCATGTAAAGTGCGAACATTAATAAATACAAACATTGAGGGAGTTTAAAGGGAAAGTTCACCTAAAAATTAAGATTCTGTCATCATTTACTCCTCAAGTTGTTCCGAACCTGTATGAGTGTCTTTCTTCTGTTGAACACAACAAGTCAGTGGCTACTGTAAACTGTCTGGCTACCAAAATACATTAAAATATCATCTTTTGTGTTCAACAGAAGAAAGAAACCTGTACAGGTTTGGAAGAACTTGAGGTTGAGAAAATGATGACCCTTTCCCTTTAAGCCTAAGTCATTACGCATCAGTAAATGGCCCCTGAATCCTCAATCATTTTAGCTTGAGTAAATTAATGCCCAGAATAAATGCAGTAAAAAGAGCCGCTTCAACATCATCTGTGCACATAATTCATAATCCAACTCACAACATCATCATTAAACCCCTCCTGATGACAGTATTCATGAGCAGAGACACGATCTGCTGCTCATGTATGTTATATTTACAGTGAGGCATGCCTTTATGTTTGCTGTCCTCAGTTAAAGAGTGTAATGTTGATGTCTGGACTGGAGATGAACAGTGTTTCTCCAGTGGAGCGAGACTGACCCCTGCTGGCCACTGACGCTCATTACATGCCCTGATTCACTGGAAATCACAGTCTGATGTTCAGATCGCTGTATTCTGGGCTCTGGTACTGAATCCCGTTGAAGTTAATACTATGCTCTCATTATTTCAGGTTCCCCTCCTGGTTTTACTCAGTTTGAAGCTCTTCTCGTGTTTTCGCCTCTTGCTTTGGATAAAAAATGCAGGATTTCTCCTAAATAAATACATGCAAATGGAAAATACCTTTTTTCTCTCAGTCGGTCTCAGAGGGTTTGAAGCTGCTAAATGTATTGATTTATTGATCGAACACTTTAAATCTTTATTGACTTCCATGCTGACACTCATTAAGCAAAATATGAGCTTAATGAACAGAAACACCAAATCATTAACAAGTCATTCATTATTTAGAGCAGAATTGTATTCACACTGAAGCCTCTGAAAAGGGTCTATATGAGGAGATATACTGTATTATTATGAATATGATTATTATAAAATGCAAGAGTCATGGTGTTATTTAGTATTTTTATTTCTTATTTGTATAATATATTCGGATATTGACCATATATTATTATATGTGCATCATAGACACACATTCTCTGCTTTTCTCTGGAGCTGATGAACCCTCCAGTTTTATAATGTAGTTTCAGTTTTAAAATGTGTGTATAATGTAATTGGCCTGATTAGCCACGACACACACAAAAATGAGCCCTACCAATTAGTAAAATACCACCAATTTTACAGACGCTGCTGCATAAACATTTGCAAATGTAGGAGCTTGATTTTGTCCATGGGAACTGATGGGATGGCTGGAGAATGTTGATGTCATGTGACTCTTGATGTTTGACCAGCAGGTGTCGCAGTGTTAATGTCATGTGACTCGGTTCTGCTGTTGCTGTTGTTCCACTGGAATCCCAGAGGAAGCAAGCGTCTGTGCGCATGCGCAGGAACTCCAGCAGCTGAACTGAAGAAGTTTCTGATTGCCACTGTGTGTGTGTGAGTGAGTGTTTAGATTTTGTAAACTCGCGGTTCGGGTTCGGGCATGAGTGTGGGTCTGTGGTTCCGACTGTGTGACGAGGGCGACCTGGAGAGCGCGCGGCGCGTGCTGGAGGAGCCGGGTGGGCGCGCGCATGTGGACGGGACCGATGACGAGGGAAACACGGCTCTGATGCTCGCGGCCGCCGGCGGGCACGAGCCCCTGGTCCGGTTCCTGCTCAGGAAAGGCGCATCAGTGGACCTTCGGAACCAGCACGGCTGGACCCCGCTCATGCAGGCCGCCAGGTGCAGATCCAGATCCATAATCATAATCATCATCATAACCATAATCATGATGCTAACAACTCCAGATTCACTCCTGCTCTGATCTGAGGGAGATAACTAAATATAGGCTTAGTTTATTTAAGATGATCAGCTGTGGTCATGTGGCAATCATCATTCTGTCATCACTGATTCATGTGGAACATAAAAGAGCATATTTTGGGAAATTACTGCTGTTTGTTTGTTCATATTTCAGGGGTTTTCAGTCTTTTAACAATATTGAAGGACTCCATCCTAAAGACACCAGAGTATATCTTAATACATATGATCAGTTATACTGAGAAAGATTAAAGAGTTAGTTCACCCAAAAATGAGAATTCTGTCAGTAATGACTCTCCTTCATGTTGTTCCAACCCCGTCAGACTGTCGTTCATCTTCGCAACACAAATTAAGATATTTTTTATGAGATCTGAGAGCGGTCTCGCTCCTCCACAGGCTGCGGGGCGATTCCATTCTGCCGGTCCAGAAAAGTTAGTAAAGACATCGTTAAAGTAGTCCAAGTGACTACAGTGGCTCTACCTTAAGTTTATCAAGCGACGAGAATACTTACTTTCTTACACACTATAAAACTTATATGTATTATTTATTTAAATCAAACAGCTCATTTACTTACATTATTTTTATTTTTGTCAGATTTTTAGTTACTTTTATATTAGTTTTATTATTTATTTATTCTTAAATTTTTTCAGTGTTTTTCTCTAAACTTTTCCTCTGGTTTATGTTCCACAGAAGAGAATAAGTCATTCAGGTCTGGATGGAAATGAATAAATGATGACAGATTATTTTTGGGTCAACTGTCTCTTTCATATCATATTTATTCTTAATTTTTACCAGCTGTCGTTTAGTGCTTGATGAGTCTGGCTTATCAAACTAGAAGATAATTATGACTGATTAGCATTATGTTTATTATTGCGTTGTTTACAGCTGTGATAAACTGTGACTCACTGTACAGAGTAATGAGAATGTTTATTCATGAATTAGTATAATTAGTATTCAGTGTTTTTCATAATTGAAGTCAATTCCATTTGTTTCATAAGATTAGCACTCATTCATTTGGACATAATGGGCACTGAACAGTGATAAAGCCTCGTCTCAGGCCTTGTCCACACTAATACGGTTTCGTTTGAAAACGCATCTTTTTCTCTCTGTCCTTCCGCCACACTGAGACGGCGTGTTTATTAATGAAAACAGCTTTTTGAAAACGCTCTCCAAAGGGGATAAATTTGAAAACGCTGTTTTCGTGCTGTAGTGTGGACTGTCAAAACTGAGGTATTTAAAAACGATGACGTAAGTTTAGTCATGTGACACATATTGTACCAATAGATATTGATGTTTATACTGGTATTGTGCCTGTTATGTGCCGTTCACTTTCACACAGCTGCTGAAATATGTCACTTCACACACTCTTCATATCACAGTCCTGCAAAGATGACAGAATTTACTCACATTTGTTAAACATGAGAGCTCTTGTGTTTTAGACCAAACCTATAATGGTGAGTGAGTGTGATCTGGACGCATCAGTGGATTATGAGAAATCTTGCTAAATAAAATGATCCTGTCAGAAGAATTGTTCGACAACTTATTTATTTTTCCGTCTGTATCATCTCAGTGAGTTTTTGTGAGGTTTTACACACGCGCAGTAAAGGGGAATTTAGCGTTTCTCATCCACACTGAAACATCTGAAAACGCTAGTGTGGAGGGAGGGCGTTTTTAAACGAAAGCGCCGTTTTCTGATGTATCCGGATTAATGTAGATGTTGCCTCAGTGTGTAACAGGATTGGTTGAAACGCAGACGTCTGCATGTGTTATTGTGGTTTCCGCAGGTTTGGTCATGTGACTGTGGCTCACCTCCTGCTGGAGAACGGTGCAGAGATCAACGGCCGGAACCGTCTGGGCGCTAGCGTCCTCACCATAGCGGCCCGCGGGGGTCACGCTCAGCTAGCCAAACTCCTGCTGGAGAACGGCGCCTTTGTGGATGACCTGGACCACCTGTGTGTGGCGGAGGGCAGCGGGGTCAGCGGGGTCACCGGCAGGAGCTTTCTGGAGGTCACGGCTCTGCTAGCCGCTGCTCAGCACGGGCACGAGTCCGTGGTCCAGCTGCTGTTGGACTGGGGCGCTGACGTTAGCTTCGCGCAGAAGAGCACGGGCTGGAGCGCGCTGATGCTAGCGGCGGCCAGCGGGAGGCTAAGTGTCACACAGCAGCTGGTGGAGCGAGGAGCCGACCCTGACCAGATCAACGTGCTGGGCAAGACCGCCTTCGAGCTGGCGCTGCGGCACAGAGAGGTCAAGGGTTACCTGGACCCCATCACCACTGTCCGCCCGCAGCCAGGTGAGCGTCTCATGCGCTTCAGCTAAAGCTAACCCTAACCCTGTACCCCATCACCACCGTCCGCCCGCAGCCAGGTGAGCGTCTCAGCCCTAACCCCTCGGCTAAAGCTAACCCTAACCCCTCGGCTAAAGCTAACCCTAACCCTTCGGCTAAAGCTAACCCTAACCCTAACCCACGACGAAGCATTAGGAACTCAATACAGGATGGTGGCGGCCTTTAAGAGGGGAAGGAATCTTCAGGACATGTTGGTTCACAGTAAACTGGGGCCAACAAAAAACAAATCCAACCAGAACTCATGGGACGATTGTAAGAGGAGGACGAATGGGAGTTAGGGTTAGGGTTAGGGTTAGGGTGAGGGAGAGGGAGAGGGAGAGGGGGAGGGAGAGGGAGAGGGAGAGGGAGAGGGGGAGGGAGAGGGAGAGGGGGAGGGGGAGGGGGAGACCAGGGTTTGTGTCCCACTTAAAAAAAAAACGTTTTTTTTTCCAGATGAAGGTTTGATGAGATTAGTAGGTCGGTGAGGGACAGGGCGGGATGGTTTGGATGGATAAAGTGGTGGAAAACCAATAGAATAAGTGGGTGATGGATTATAGTGGTCAGAGAGTTGTAGAAACTAGTGAGGGGTTTGGTTGGAAGAGTATGTTCGTAACAGGAATATCAGAGTTCGAATCCTGCAAAGGAATAAAAACAAGGGATAATTGGTAGAAACATGTTACTAAAGTACCCGCCAATATGAGCCCTGTGACACGGGCCCTTTTTGGGTGACCTTGGATATCTTGCAGAAAGCAAAAGTTTTTGTCTTTTCCTTGCTCAGAGTTGCTCACAGATCGGTCCCGAATCGCTCTTCTCAAATTATTCTGAGAGGATTCTTAGAAGCTTTAAGAATACGGGCCCTGGTGTTTAAAGAGCTGAAACACCCAATGATCCTGAGGTACACCACTGATGACATGTCTTTGGTTGATAGATCTAGGAAGACGATGAAAGGAAACCCTAAGCCTAACCCTAACCCACTTTTTTTTCCGGGGAGATGGATCTTTTCCTAGCTCGGTCAGACTGCCTTTTACCTACAACATACCTAACCCTACCACAGGACGGAGATGTAATTACAGTGCAATTGGGCAATCCCTGGGTCCAAACACACCTAAACCTACCCCTTACAGGAGATTGGAAACGAATTCCAACAGCATGGAAAAGAGTGGATCAGTCCTATTAAAAACATGCAACCGCCAGTGCATTCCTGCGTCCTCCCTAACCCTAACTGGACAGCCCAGAGTGGTTGTCTAGGGGTTTGTCTTTTCACAAACCTAACGCTTCATCTAAAGCTAACCCTAACCCTGGACCCCATCACCCCAGTCTTCTTCATCACTTCTGTTCTTCAATTCTGCTGCATTTTTCAATTCTACCCATAACAAACTCTCTCGTCTGATTGAGATCAGTGTAGAACAGATAAACACGTTCAGACTCACTGCTGATGATCCTCCAGCAGAGGCGGACTCACCATCAGGCAAAGGTAGGTGACCGCCTTGGCCCCCAAAATACAAGGGCCCCCTTAAAATGCTTTTTATATACGTTCAGCACGTTCAGCACACATGTGGTGTGTGTTACCAGGACAACCGTCTGCGCCTCCATGTTGAACGTGCTGCTTGTGTATCCTGCTGGTAGCAAATTAAAATATCATGCATCTCAAGCTATAACTTACCGTTTTTCTGAATTGCTAAAACACATTTCTTGAAACATCACTCACTTTCTCAAAACCAAATTTTCAAACTACATTCAGAGAACCTCTGATTCTTCTGGCAAATTCAACAATTGCCTCAAAACCATTTATCTGCTCAAAATCAAACAACGCTTTCAGATCATACACACACGAGTCAATATTATACACACTAGAGTTCATTCGTTAGACACTACAACAAAAAATGGAGAACACAGAATCCAAAGCATGCAGTTACAGAAAGTAAAGTATATTGTAACAAAATAAACAAATTTTGCAATTATGTAAGGTGAATAAATGGTATACTGTATGCACTGCAAGTGTAGTATTGTACTGAATTTTGTATAGTATTGAATACAGTGACCCAACTTCAAAAGCCAAAAGGGTTACAGTAAAATACTCTAAATGAAAAGCATGTTACAGTCACTCAGAAGAGTTGTGCAACTGCAGAATCACCGTCAGTGAGAGAGAGATTCTGCTTCAGCTTCATGTCTTCATGTTGATCCGGCCGGAGGACTTTATTCACATCTCAGACACGGTCGTCTCTGCAGGCGAAGAGAAAACCCTAAAGCAGATCCAGCCTTGACAACCTTCTCCACACCTGCTCTTCCTCGTCCTCTTCCTCCTCATCCACCTCCTCTTACACACACACTCTTCCTCCTCTTACACACACACTCTTCCTCCTCTTACACACATACTCTTCCTCCTCTTACACACACACACTCTTCCTCCTCTTACACACATACTCTTCCTCCTCTTACACACATACTCTTCCTCCTCTTACACACACACTCTTCCTCCTCTTACACACACACACACACTTCATCCTCTTACACACATACTCTTCCTCCTCTTACACACACACTCTTCCTCTTACACACACACTCTTCCTCCTCTTACACACATACTCTTCCTCCTCTTACACACACATTCTTCCTCCTCTTACACACATACTCTTCCTCCTCTTACACACATACTCTTCCTCCTCTTACACACATACTCTTCCTCCTCTTACACACATACTCTTCCTCCTCTTACACACACACTCTTCCTCCTCTTACACACATACTCTTCCTCCTCTTACACACACACTCTTCCTCCTCTTACACACACACACACACACTTCATCCTCTTACACACATACTCTTCCTCCTCTTACACACATACTCTTCCTCCTCTTACACACACACTCTTCCTCCTCTTACACACACACTCTTCCTCCTCTTACACACACACACACACACTTCATCCTCTTACACACATACTCTTCCTCCTCTTACACACATACTCTTCCTCCTCTTACACACACACTCTTCCTCCTCTTACACACACACTCTTCCTCCTCTTACACACACACACTTCATCCTCTTACACACATACTCTTCCTCCTCTTACACACACACTCTTCCTCCTCTTACACACACACTCTTCCTCCTCTTACACACACACTCTTCCTCCTCTTACACACACACTCTTCCTCCTCTTACACACACACTCTTCCTCCTCTTACACACATACTCTTCCTCCTCTTACACACACACTCTTCCTCCTCTTACACACATACTCTTCCTCCTACACACACACACTCTTCCTCCTCTTACACACACACTCTTCCTCATCTTACACACATACTCTTCCTCCTCTTACACACATACTCTTCCTCCTCTTACACACACACTCTTCCTCTTACACACATACTCTTCCTCCTACACACACACTATTCCTCCTCTTACACACACACTCTTCCTCCTCTTACACACTCTTCCTCCTCTTACACACACACACTCTTCCTCCTCTTACACACTCTTCCTCCTCTTACACACACACACTCTTCCTCCTCTTACACACACACTCTTCGTCCTCTTACACACACACACACACACACACACTTCCTCCTCTTACACACACTCTTCCTCCTCTTACACACACTCTTACACACACACTCTTCCTCCTCTTACACACACACTCTTCCTCCTCTTACACACACACCCTACCTCTTACACACACACCCTACCTCTTACACACACCCTCTTCCTCCTCTTACACACACACTTCCTCCTCTTACACGCACTCTTCCTCCTCTTACACACACACTCTTCCTCCTCTTACACACACACTCTTCCTCCTCTGACACACACACTCTTCCTCCTCTGACACACACTCTTCCTCCTCTTACACACGCACTCTTCTTCCTCTTAAACACACACTCTTCTTCCTCTTACACACACTCTTCCTCCTCTTACACACACTCTTCTTCCTCTGACACACGCACTCTTCCTCCTCTTACACACACACTCTTCCTCCTCTTACACACACACTCTTCCTCCTCTTACACACGCACTCTTCCTCCTCTTACACACTTACTCTTCCTCCTCTTGCACACGCACTCTTCCTCCTCTTACACACGCACTCTTCCTCCTCTTACACACGCACACTTCCTCCTCTTACACACACACTCTTCCTCCTCTTACACACACACTCTTCCTCCACTTACACACGCACTCTTCCTCCTCTGACACACACACTCTTCCTCCTCTTACACACGCACTCTTCCTCCTCTTACACACGCACTCTTCCTCCTCTTACACACGCACTCTTCCTCCTCTTACACACGCACTCTTCCTCCTCTTACACACGCACACTTCCTCCTCTTACACACGCACTCTTCCTCCTCTTACACACACACTCTTCCTCCACTTACACACGCACTCTTCCTCCTCTGACACACACACTCTTCCTCCTCTTACACACGCACTCTTCCTCCTCTTACACACGCACTCTTCCTCCTCTTACACACGCACTCTTCCTCCTCTTACACACTTCCTCCTCTTACACACGCACTCTTCCTCCTCTTACACACACACTATTCCTCCTCTTACACACACACTCTTCCTCTTCTCCCTCTTCTCTATTGTTTCCATCCAGTGTTGGTATCAACATTCAGTGCAACATTTTGAGTCAGTTTTGACTCTGAACTGACTTGTATTATGTACAGTTGGTTTGGTCTCATCATTAGAAATAAGTGTGAACTTTTGAGTCATTGTGTGTAAACGATGACAACTGAGTGGTAGATGTGTTTAACTTTTGTCTGCCTGTGTTTAGTGTTTTGAAATTGAAGTGTATCACAGTGTAAAATGTGTTTTAGTGAGTGAGAATGTGTTTAGAGTTTTGCAAAATGAGTGCATGAGATTTGCAAACTGTTTTAACGACCTGAACTTGTTTAATGTTTTACAGAAAGAGTGATTTAATAGACAAATTGGTTTAGGCTATTGAGAATTTGCTTCAGAGAATGGGGTTTAGTGTTTTAGCAATTCAGAAAAATTGTAATACTGAGCAACAGTGCGTATTCTATTTGTATTGTTTTAAATGTTGCTCACTCGTTTCTGTGAAGGACCCAAGTAGAGTCTGCAATGCGCAGTTACACAGGCACTCAACTCTGACACCCCATTGAACATGCTGCACTTTTTACTTCTTTTTTGGTTGAAATAATAATTTAAGTGTGTTAAATTATATTTAATTTCCATTGTTTTTATTTTCATTTAAATTTGTAGTTAAAATAAATAAAAATAAATGTATTTTAAGGTATAGAATTACAGCTTTGGTTATTGTGTTATTGGGAATTGCGCAATGAAAATTACCCCAAAGCACCACCTAGTGTCCAACCGACGCTAATACTGTTATAACCTGTTTAAGCGTGAGTACCGTAACTGCACTGGGGTGAAAATTATATGACAATTCAAACCCGGTTAGTTCTGCTCGGATAGTTCCATGTGTGATTTCACCATATAGCCTTTATAACATGTAGACTACATGAAAAATTTTGAATAATTTGACAACTATGGGACACCGCCGTGCAGCAGGGAGCATCACAACAGAGAAAACCTCATGAATGATCCAGGTAAATGTGTTGGTAAAAGGCCCCATTCCTATATTTTGCCTGGGCCCCCAAATCACTAAACATGCCCTGTCCTCCAGTATCCTTCAAAAATAGCTTCAGATTTTGTAGGCTTTGTTTTTATTTTTTTATTTTTTTAAGTATTTAATTTATGTTACTATCCACTGACGTGCTTCTGTTTCTGAGCCGGACTGGTTAGTGTTGCTTTAGCTGTTGTTCTTCTCAAACTGAGCCACTCACACTGGCAGACGACTGAGGCCGATAATATTAAACACGCTTCTTTTTTCACCTGATTTCGTGCTTGTGTTTCTTCAATGCTCAACAGATGATGAGAAGAAACGGCCTGATGTCTTCCATGCGCTGAAGTTAGGTAAGTTTAAAGATAAAATCTACTGTCAAAAAGGTCTACACTGATCATTTTATTACAGTGTACATAATATAAAGTCCTTTATTCACATGAATCTTAATGTACATGAAGTTATTGTAAATATATACAGTATATATCAGGGTTTTTCCTGACTCAATACGAGGCGGAGGTGGTAAAATCTTGATCATGGCTGCAGAAAACACTTTTTACAAGGGCATATTTTAGGTATTTTAACAAATGAGGTAATTGGATTGTTATTTTGAGGACACTATCATATACTGTGTTTCCCACAGGATTTTGTGAAACTGGACGTAGCTGGACATTGGTCCTGCTGGGGGGTTCAGGGGTCGTGCTCCCCTGTAAGAACATTTTGTATATTTTAAAGATAAATTCATTAATATGCACTTTGAGTGTCCAAAATTAAGAGCTCCAACCAATGTTCAGTGTGCAAATTAAACAAGGAAAAAGTCTGTGCAGTGACTTGTACCTGAAGTTTATAGGGGACTCTCTTCAAACTTAAATGATCACTGTTTCATTACATCATTGTTGGAAAATACTCTTAGCTTACGACTTACGTTAAGCTTGTTAAGTTGTTAAGTTATAAAGCAATCTCATGTAGGGTTTTCTTTGTGTTTTATGTAATGACCACTAGAATGTGCTCTAGGCATGTTTTCTTGATTGCTTTTCCTTGAAGAGAAATACTGTTGAAAACAAAATTAAAAGTGACGCACGTGTGTTACATTTTGCTGTGAAATGAGAGTTCTGAGTCTTTTAACGATTTATATCTCATCGACCCACGATGTACCCGCAATGAATTAGTTATTTTTTTAGAACTTGGCCCGGCTGAGATGCAGATTATCTGCAGTATCCACAGATATAACATGATCCGTGCATCACTATCGAACGCTAAGAGAATGGACACAGGTCGGGAACCCGCAACAGAACCGTGTTGGTGAAAAAGGGGAATCGCAGCATTGGACTGTAGTCAATAGTTCTGAAGTGGCACGAAATTTGACGGAGGCCTCGTAATTCTCTATATAATTGTGTATATGTTTCATGCTTGAATGATGAAGATGGAGTGATTCTGTAGGGGTTAATGATCTCAGAGCTATAGATGGAGTGATTCTGTAGGGGTTAATGATCTCAGAGCTGTAGATGGAGTGATTCTGTAGGGGTTAATGGTCTCAGAGCTATAGATGGAGTGATTCTGTAGGGGTTAATGATCTCAGAGCTGTAGATGGAGTGATTCTGTAGGGGTTAATGATCTCAGAGCTGTAGATGGAGTGATTCTGTAGGGGTTAATGATCTCAGAGCTATAGATGGAGTGATTCTGTAGGGGTTAATGATCTCAGAGCTGTAGATGGAGTGATTCTGTAGGGGTTAATGGTCTCAGAGCTATAGATGGAGTGATTCTGTAGGGGTTAATGATCTCAGAGCTGTAGATGGAGTGATTCTGTAGGGGTTAATGATCTCAGAGCTGTAGATGGAGTGATTCTGTAGGGGTTAATGATCTCAGAGCTGTAGATGGAGTGATTCTGTTGGGGTTAATTATCTCAATGCTGTAGATGGAGTTATTCTGTAGGGTTAATGATCTCAGAGCTGTAGATGGAATTATTCTGTAGGGTTTAAGGATCTCAGAGCTGTAGATGGAGTGAATCTGTAGGGTTAAGGATCTCAGAGCTGTAGATGGAGTGATTCTGTAGGGTTAATGATCTCAGAGCTGTAGATGGAGTGATTCTGTAGGTTTAAGGATCTCAGAGCTTTAGATGGAGTTATTCTGTAGGGGTTAATGATCTCAGAGCTGTAGATGGAGTTATTCTGTAGGGGTTAATGATCTCAGAGCTGTAGATGGAGTTATTCTGTAGGGTTTAAGGATCTCAGAGCTGTAGATGGAGTGAATCTGTAGGGTTAAGGATCTCAGAGCTGTAGATGGAGTTATTCTGTAGAGGTTTATAATCTCAGAGCTGTAGTTGGAGTGATTCTGTAGGGTTAAGGATCTCAGAGCTGTAGATTGAGTTATTCTGTAGAGGTTTATAATCTCAGAGCTGTAGTTGGAGTGATTCTGTCGGTGTTAATGATCTCAGAGCTGTAGATGGAGTGATTCTGTAGGGTTAATGATCTCAGAGCTGTAGATGGAGTTATTCTGTAGGTTTAAGGATCTCAGAGCTGTAGATGGAGTTATTCTGTAGGGGTTAATAATCTCAGAGCTGTAGTTGGAGTGATTCTGTAGGTTTAAGGATCTCAGAGCTGTAGATGGAGTGGTTAATGATCTCAGAGCTGTAGATGGAGTGATTCTGTAGGGTTAATGATCTCAGAGCTGTAGATGGAGTGATTCTGTAGGGTTTAAAGATCTCAGAGGAGGAGGACTCGGGAGTGTATGGTTAATGAGTGTTGAGTTGATGGAGTGTGTGTCGCGCAGGGAGCGCTCAGCTGGTGAAGGAGATCGTGGAAGAGGACTCGGGAGTGTAGGGTTAATGAGTGTTGAGTTGATGGAGTGTGTTTAGCGCAGGGAACGTTCAGCTGGTGAAGGAGATCGTGGAGGAGGACTCTGGAGTGTAGGGTTAAGGAGTGTCGAGTTGATGGAGTGTATGTAGTGCAGGGAACGCTCAGCTGGTGAAGGAGATCGTGGAGGAGGACTCGGGAGTGTAGGGTTAATGAGTGTCGAGTTGATGGAGTGTGTATAGCGCAGGGAATGCTCAGCTGGTGAAGGAGATCGTGGAGGAGGACTCGGGAGTGTAGGGTTAATGAGTGTCGAGTTGGAGTGTGTGTCGCGCAGGGAACGCTCTCGTGGAGGAAGACTCGGGAGTGTAGGGTTAACGAGTGTCGAGTTGATGGAGTGTGTGTAGCGCAGGGAACACTCAGCTGGTGAAGGAGATCGTGGAGGAGGACTCGGGAGTGTAGGGTTAATGAGTGTCGAATTGATGGAGTGTGTGTCGCGTAGGGAACGCTCAGCTGGTGAAGGAGATCATGGAGGAGGACTCAGGAGTGTAGGGTTAATGAGTGTCGAGTTGATGGAGTGTGTGTCGCGCAGGGAACGCTCAGCTGGTGAAGGAGATCGTGGAGGAGGACTCAGCAGTGTAGGGTTAACGAGTGTCGAGTTGATGGCGTGTGTGTAGCGCAGGGAACGCTCAGCTGGTGAAGGAGATCGTGGAGGAGGACTCGGGAGTGTAGGGTTAACGAGTGTTGAGTTGATGGAGTGTGTGTCGCGCAGGGAACGCTCAGCTGGTGAAGGAGATCGTGGAGGAGGACTCGGGGATGTAGGGTTAACGAGTGTTGAGTTGATGGAGTGTGTGTCGCGTAGGGAACGCTCAGCTGGTGAAGGAGATCGTGGAGGAGGACTCGGGGCAGGTGAACGCCCTTAATGCTGACGGAGCGTCTCCGCTGATGATGGCGGCTGTGAGTGGGCAGCTGGAGCTGGTGCAGATGCTGGTGGAGAAACAGGCTCACGTGGACCAACGGGACTCAGTGCACGGCTGGACGGCGCTCATGCAGGCCACGTACCACGGGTCAGCACACACACCCTTACACACGTACCACGGGTCAGCACACACACCCTTACACACGAGTCAGCACACACACACGGGTCAGCACACACACCGTTACACACGGGTCAGCACACATACCCTTACAGAGCCCTGCGTTTACTGGGATCTAATCAGACGTCACACAAAGGGTTAAAGGGTATAAGAAAAGGGTTAATTATCATTTCGAGAGGTCTTGCTCTTTCTACTATCAGCGAATGTCAGGCGAAAACTTATGATCTACTGATGATGAATTATGACAATGTTTATGGTCTTTATATTGT
This sequence comes from Leuciscus idus, assembly GCA_021554675.1. Lineage (NCBI taxonomy): Eukaryota > Metazoa > Chordata > Actinopteri > Cypriniformes > Leuciscidae > Leuciscus > Leuciscus idus. The sequence continues at coordinate 30,429 of CM038642.1, read as the reverse complement.
ACCTTTAAACTCGTCGCCTTGCAGCAAAATTCCCCGTTCTGACACTGAAGGAGGCCGTTCACGTGATTCCTTTTTTCGAGTTCACAAGTTTTTTTTATTTAATTTAATTTGTAAATGTGGATTGAAAAGTCTCTTTTTTGCATTCTAAATATCTATACAGTTTGGATAATTATGAATCTCTTTTTATATATATATATATATATATATATATATATATATATATATATATATATTTAATCATGGACATTCATATCATATCATAATCATACTATTATTATCTTATTATGTTGATCATATTATAAAACTTTTATTATTAATCAGTTTTATTTGTTTATGGTATTAAAGGCCTTGAGTTCGAATCCTTCATCATGTTGTGCTTGTGTTCGTTAGGAATAAAGAAGTGGTGAAGTTTCTTCTGAATCAGGGCGCTGACGTCAACCTGAGAGCCAAGAACGGATACACGGCGTTTGACCTGGTCATGCTGCTGAACGACCCCGGTGAGCAAGTGTGCGTGTGTGTGTGTGTGTGTGTGTGTGTGTGTGTGAGTCTGACGCTGGTGTGTGTGTGGGTCCTCAGACACGGAGCTGGTTCGTCTGCTGGCGTCGGTGTGTATGCTGCTGGACAGAGACAAGAACAAACACAGAGGAACATCTCCTGCCAAAAGGAGACCGTCTCTCAGTGTGACGCCGCCACAGGACGATAGAGGCGGCCTGAAGGTGACCCACTGACCCCTGAGCCCTGACCCCTGACCCCTAACCCCTGACCCCTGAAGGATTGAGCATTCTGCTTCCATTGAGTGTGGACTTTTAGAAATGTGAAAATCTTAATATTTGCTTGCATTAATCATACCAGGCATTGAAATTGTCCGTTGGTGATTCGTGTGAATCTGAGGAGTTGTATGAGTGTATGAAGGGAACTGATCGCCTCGAGAAACATTTCGATTGCATCTCTTCATCGTACCTCTGCATGATGTTTATGAATGTCTTCAGGGGAAATCCTTGTATTTCTGCTTTTTTTTATAGAATATGCATAATCATTTCTTCATGTTATACGTGTGAGGTTTATACGTTAAGTTGTTAACAGGCTATATTGAAGTTTTACAGTCGAGGATGTTGCCATAGACTCAACTACACAACATGAGGCTCTTTTCTAATGTCAGGATTTTCCTCATTTCTGCTGGTTTGGTCCGTATGTTTGTTCTCTCATCATCAGTCCTGGTGGAACCGCATGTCCAACCGCTTCCGCAGACTGAAGCTCACGCACACGCTGAGACACGGACTCTCCACCAATCGGCTCGCTCCGTTCCCCGATGACCCCGCCCTCCCCCTGGATGCCACCATGAAGGCTCGGGGCGACAGTGACCCTGAGGTCAGCGCTGAGGTCATCGCCAGGAGTAAAGACTGCGGTACGGGGTCAAGGGGTCAGAGGTCATTAGGGCTGTCAAATAAAAATGTGAATTTCGAATATTCGACCAAACCACACACAGAGTGTGTGTGTGTTTCATCAGCTGAATCACTGTCAGCAGAAAGCACTCAGCACAAGTTAAGCATCTGGTGTTCTGGAGTAGAAGTGGATTGTTTCTGAATGGCAGTTTTCGAGTCATGTCGTTCATTACGCTGAAGCGTGTTTACTGATGCACAAACACTTTTATGCACTATTGTAACCTAATTTTCCTTGCGTGCACATTAAGGGAATTATATTTTATATGAGAACAATTGTTTCAAAAGTTAATGCACTTTACAAAGTTTTGATTTGGTTTATATTTGCTTATTGCGCTCGCTTGCGCCCTCTGGTGGACACAGGAGACAATACAGAACTTTTATTCTCTAACATTAAAGGTGAACTAAGTAACTTTTTTTACCTTAACTGAACAGCTTCGGAGTCATTGGAATGGTTATATTACTTATTTCGGGTTGAATGGTGGTCGTTTCGCACCCCCCTGGTGCCCGTGAGCGGAAAATACGCACTTGTAACTTTGAGCCGGCGGGCCGCCGGCCGCTGCGTCAGGAAGTCTCGCGTGATATCAGGTCTCGCGATGTAAACAATTGCTTTACGGCCAAAAGAAATCTGCTAAAATGCGGTCATTATTGCGCTCCCTCACGCTGTCCGAACCCGAATGAAGAAGTCGTTTTAAAGAACGTCCCATCTGCTTTGATGTCGTTGATCTATAGCCTCTGGTGTCTGAGAATCACCAACGAGTTTTTACGACAGTGTTGTCAAATATCTATTCCGAAGCTGTGGGGGGAGCTCTAGAGAGAAACCTGCGAGCAAAAAGCGAGAATACAGCGAAGAAGTCCCGAAGCTACTGAGTGCTGCTTTAAGTATTGCCTTCAGAATTCGAATATAATAAAAATTTTGCTAATATTTAAGAAAGAAATTCGAATGTAGCTTTTCATCCATTTTGACAGTCCTAGAGATCGTCTCATGCAGTGCTGTCTAATCTGCTGACTGAAGCACCGAACATCACAGTAAAGCCATGACTCTGTTTTATTGTAGGTTTAAACAGAACAGGAAGTGGGAAAGATGACTTCCTCATCACGACAATGGTACATTTGTTTAATTTAAACATGTTAAAGTCTTGAGAAGTGTGTGTTTCCTGAAGCGTGATCTGTGTTTAGCTGAGGAACGGAGCTCCGCTCGCACGCCTGCCCAATGAGAAGCTGAAGGCCGTGATCCCACCGTTCCTGCCGCCCTCCCAGTTTGAGCCGTGGAGTTCTGATCGCGGCGGGAACACGAGACCCGATCCGTGGAGTTCTGATCGCGGCGGATCCCTGAAGGAGCGGAGCGGGAACACGCCTCAGAGACCCGGCAGAACCAGCACCAACAACTCTGATGTATGACACCATCATGGGAAAGATCAACCCATTCATATGGGAAAGTTTCCCTGGATTATCGTATTTGTTCTGTTTAATGAATCATGTTTTCTGTT
>CM038642.1:17500-22500 GCA_021554675.1 Leuciscus idus | reverse complement strand
ATATTACATTTTTGGCTACTTGTATATCTTACACTCTTTCCATGTTTACTTTTACACTTGTGCATTTAACAGATGCTTTATCTTAAGTGTCTTTAAACAGAAGCATATAATTCCCGCTCCGCTTCTGTAAACACGAACGCCCGCCTCCTTTGCTCTGATTGGCTGAGTGATATTGACGAGCGCTGTCAGACTGCTGAGCAAGAGCAACTTTTGAAACGTTTAGTCTTCCTAGCAACAAACAGAGCAGCGTCCAGAATATGAAATATTGTGAGCCATTGTGTCCATCTGTGATTATCATGGGAGTGTTTCTGGATGTGATGAACGCAGGTGGACATGGAGGCGTTCCTGACTCTGACTGACGGAGACCTGAAGGAACTGGGCATTAAAACTGATGGACCACGACAGCAGATCCTGGCGGCCATCTCAGAGCTGAACGCTGGGAAAGTGAGTGTCTGCGGCATCGGTCTGAGTTACAGGCTCGGTTTGACTGTAAACGTGATGAATATCTTCTCATGACAGGGGAGGGAAAGACAGATCTTACAAGAAACCATCCATAACTTCCAGTCTTCGTTTGGTAGCAGCGCCAGTAACCCTCGGCCCACGGGTCGCCCGCGCTGTGAGTGACGCACATCGTTCTTCAACGTACTGATCTTCTGTCCACTCGCTCACATGTGTCTGATACTGATATTGTGAAATAAAAAAGCTTTTTTATTTATTTATGAAATGTTACAGTGTTTACTATAAATGTCAGCTGTGCATCCATTACTTTGCTCTGGTACTCATTAACCCATGCATGACAGTCTAAAGTCAGTCTTGATTAGTACTAGCAACCACTCATGCTTAGCAACACCCTAGCAACAGCACACATGGTCTTGGTGTGTGTCGTCCTGATAAAGTGTGTGTTCAGCTCCGTCAGGCTGGAGTCGACACCAGCTGCAGTCCAGCAGACGCTGAGGGTCAGAGGGAAGATCGTGATGATGGTGTAATGCCCTCGTCTCACACCAGGGGGCGCCACAGGTCACGGCAGGACACGCGGGATGATCGGGTCATGAATGAGCGCTGAGAGCAACTCCACCTTCAGAAGTTCAGCTTTTACACAGATCTGTCTGATGTGTTTCGATCAGAGAACATGTGGACTGTTCCAGATTGATGGATATTCTGTTCTGTAGTTGTGCAGGACTATCATTTATTATCATTATTACTTTGTATTTTATTTGTACTTATGGAGTGTGTTTAAGCACATTCATATTTTAATGTTTTAGAGTCTTTCACTGTTCTGAAACCGTTTCAGTGCATCTTACAGTGAAAATAAACATTTCTCAACTATCTTAATGCTTTTGGTACATTATTAAAGTCCCCCTGTAGTCAATAATTGTATCCCTGAAAACTCATCATTGATCACCAAAAATACATATTTAAAAGTTTTTTCCTTGAAAAAAATCCATGCCTTAAAATATCTTGAATGTAACTTGACACCCTTGCCTCATTTAGTTCTATGAATATGCAAATGAGCCCCGCCTCCACTCACTCACTCAGCTCAGAGATCCACTGGTTGACGATCACTCATTGATCTGATTGGTTACAAGGTAGTTTGTGACGTCAGAAACACCAGCGATTTCAAAGCGTGTTTTTGAGACTGTCTTTGGTTCACTGCAGTTTTAAGGAGGAAATACTCAGCAATGGTGTCGACTTATGAATTTACACATGGTTTGTCTTAAAGCATATTAATAACACCACATAGACACATAAACTACATTAAAAGCTGGATTTACAGGGGGACTTTTAAGAAACCAGTTTCAAGATCATCGTGTCGTTTCTTGATCGTGAGGTTGAGCTTCCATGGATCAGATTTGTTGTTGCAGCAGAAGCTTAATCAGATCTGGCACCTTAAACTCTTCATCATCTTCATCATGTTCCTCAAACCGTTCCTGAACGATTGTGTGAGAGTGGAGCATCCCAAACTCCCAAACAGGTAAAAAGAGCTGCATGAAAGGCAAAGGATGAGAGCTAGAGTCTGGAGTCTGTGGGTCACGGATTCACTGCTTTCATCGCATTGCAACTGAATACTGGCTTTTACACTTTTGCATTTGCTTTAATTGTCCCAATACTTGTACTTGCATTCATTAAATAGGAGGATGAAACTCTAAAAGTATGTGTTAAAATAAATTTGTTTTGCCCTATATTCATCTTTTAGTCATATTTTACAATGTCATAATTCCACAGCAAACAGATAAATTGTGTCTTTACTGTCCCAATATTCTTCTGCTCTTCAGAAACTAATGAAACTCAATTCCAGACCATGTGTGTGAAACAAATGTTTGCTCAGCAGCTGTTTTGATAACACAGGTTTGTGAAGGCCAGTAACAGCTCAGACCAGCACAAGCCTGAGCCGAATCTGATGTGCAGTGAGTCGAAGCTCCTGAATCAGTGACTCGCTTTATTCCACACAATCTGCCAGCGACTCGCTGACCTCAATAACAGCGGATTTACTTCCAGCCCACTGAACCTGCGTGATGTTTGCAAACATGCGATTATTCATGTCCCTGCTTCTTTCTGTGTGTGTTGGTGCTCAGAGACTCTTATTTAGATTAAACTGAGTCACATCTGCCAAATGCATCAAAATAACAAGAATCTGACCATAAACAGAGTCTTCACGAGTCTAGAGAAATGATCACAACTGATTGTTTGTTATGATGGGCTTCATTGAATGATTGAGTTCAATGATTGAGAGACACATGACTATGGGATATTGTGCTCTTACGCCATTCACTGAAGACCTTTATTCACGCCAGAAGGGCCAATGATGCATGACGACGTGGGCGTGTGTATATATATAAACAAACTGCATATAAATGCAGTCGCAGGCCTCATTCCCTTGGTTCTTCATCTCTTCACCGAGCTGCTGGAACTCCATCATCCACAGTTTCAGAAGAAGGAATCACCACGATTCTTTAAAAGAAAGTTTTAACACAAGTTTAGGGCTAACGAAGGGCTAATAAGCTTTTCTCACACAGAAATGTCCAAGCACAGCAAGGGTTCTTACCCCTGTCCAATGACATGTGGGTATTTATTATCTAAGAAAGACTAACTCACGAGCAGTGCTGGTGTGTTTAGGGATTGTCCACGCCACACTGGCTCTCCCTAACCCCAGGGCATGTGTGCGACTGAAGCGACGTGTGTTTAGCGTGTGGCCAGACACGGATCCGGATGAAGCTCTAGGTGTTTTCGAGGAGCCGTGGGAACTTACGGTGATCGTGTGGAAGCCGAGGAGGTTGTGGGTGATTTCGACATGTTCCTCTGACTGCTCCTGAGCTTAATCAGGATTGTCGTTAGCATGTCTCTGTCTCGCTTGATGCGGGCGAGAGATTCTCTGACGACATGGTGTCCCCTCGCCCTCAGAGGAAGTGATGTGATGGATCCGTTCCCTGAGCTGAGCTGGAGAGGAAGTGATGTGATGGATCCGTTCCCTGAGCTGAGCTGGAGAGGAAGTGATGTGATGGACCCGTTCCCTGAGCTGAGCTGGAGAGGAAGTGATGTGATGGACCCGTTCCCTGAGCTGAGCTGGAGAGGAAGTGATGTGATGGACCCGTTCCCTGAGCTGAGCCGAGAGGAAGTGATGTGATGTGATGGACCCGTTCCCTGAGCTGAGCTGGAGAGGAAGTGATGTGATGGACCCGTTCCCTGAGCTGAGCTGGAGAGGAAGTGATGTGATGGATCCGTTCCCTGAGCTGAGCTGGAGAGGAAGTGATGTGATGGACCCGTTCCCTGAGCTGAGCTGGAGAGGAAGTGATGTGATGGACCCGTTCCCTGAGCTGAGCCGAGAGGAAGTGATGTGATGTGATGGACCCATTCCCTGAGCTGAGCTGGAGAGGAAGTGATGTGATGGACCCGTTCCCTGAGCTGAGCTGGAGAGGAAGTGATGTGATGGACCCGTTCCCTGAGCTGAGCTGGAGAGGAAGTGATGTGATGGACCCGTTCCCTGAGCTGAGCTGGAGAGGAAGTGATGTGATGTGATGGACCCGTTCCCTGAGCTGAGCCGAGAGGAAGTGATGTGATGTGATGGACCTGTTCCCTGAGCTGAGCTGGAGAGGAAGTGATGTGATGGACCCGTTCCCTGAGCTGAGCCGAGAGGAAGTGATGTGATGTGATGGACCCGTTCCCTGAGCTGAGCTGGAGAGGAAGTGATGTGATGGACCCGTTCCCTGAGCTGAGCTGGAGAGGAAGTGATGTGATGGACCCGTTCCCTGAGCTGAGCTGGAGAGGAAGTGATGTGATGGACCCGTTCCCTGAGCTGAGCTGGAGAGGAAGTGATGTGATGGACCCGTTCCCTGAGCTGAGCCAAGAGGAAGTGATGTGATGGACCCGTTCCCTGAGCTGAGCCGAGAGGAAGTGATGTGATGGACCCGTTCCCTGAGCTGAGCCAGAGAGGAAGGGATGTGATGGACCCGTTCCCTGAGCTGAGCCGAGAGGAAGTGATGCGTGAATAAATGTCCCATAGTCATGTGTTGTACAGAGTGAACTGACTGAATGGGAACAGTCGTTAAATTCTTAACTCAAAGTTATTTATTGATCTCATCAGTGGAAGGTTCAGATTTGAGATCATGTTTATAATATTAAACATGTGAAACCCCCTTAAGATTACTGTGATAATTTATTAATCACATTGTGTCATCAAATGAGGTTCATCAAATAAAACCAGCATGCAGCTTTACAGTCTTCTGTGTGCTTCCACTGTGTCTCCGATCAGGGGTCAGTGTCGGGTCAGGTCGGGTCGGGTCGTGTGTATCTGTGGGCAGTTTATGTCCACAGATGAACAGTATGTTGTGTGAACGGTTGCGTGCAGAGACCTGATTGTGTGTCACTACAGTGAGGGATTGTGGGAGATTAAATGGGATGATCCTGTAGAGACGGATGGGATTTATCCTGCATTGCATCACAACACTCAAATATCTCTCTCTCTCTCACACACACACACACACACACACACACACACACACACA
>CM038642.1:5000-7500 GCA_021554675.1 Leuciscus idus | reverse complement strand
GGATCAGAGGTCACAGGTCACGTCATGGACTCTGATGAGTGTGAGGATCAGAGGTCACAGGTCACGTCATGGACTCTGATGAGTGTGAGGATTAACGAGATCTGGTAAAGAAAGCTAAACTTTCGTGAGTTTAGAGATCTGTGTGAAAGAATATTTCCCTCTAAATTGATCTGATCGTATGACTCTGACACACAACAAATCACATCGATTGGTTTCAAATAACAGCGTCTGCTAAACGAATACATGTGGCCAAAGATCAGGGGTCAAAGATTAGGGGTCAAAGATCAGGGATTTCTCTTTTTTTAAAGAGTCTAAATAATTTTTCCATCCAGAGTTGTATTCTCTTTGAAGTAGTGTGTGTGTGTGTGTGTGAAGCTGGGAAATGAAGGCCAATGGAAAGACAGAATTGCAGGCATCAGGAAAAGTGAGGTGTGCGTGTGAGAGAGAGAGAGTGTGTGTGCGTGTGTGTGGCTTGTGTGTGTATGTGGTGTGTATCATGGCTGTTGCGTGACTGGTGTGTGTATCATGGCGTGTGTTGCGTGACTGGTGTGTGTATCATGGCGTGTGTTGCGTGACTGGTGTGTGTATCATGGCTGTTGCGTGACTTGTGTGTGTATCATGGCGTGTGTTGCGTGACTGGTGTGTGTATCATGGCGTGTGTTGCGTGACTGGTGTGTGTATCATTGCGTGTGTTGCGTGACTGGTGTGTGTATCATGGCGTGTGTTGCGTGACTGGTGTGTGTATCATGGCGTGTGTTGCGTGACTGGTGTGTGTATCATGGCGTGTGTTGCGTGACTGGTGTGTGTATCATGGCGTGTGTTGCGTGACTGGTGTGTGTTGCGTGACTGGTGTGTGTATGATGGTGTGTGTTGCGTGACTGGTGTGTGTATCATGGCGTGTGTTGCGTGACTGGTGTGTGTATCATGGTGTGTGTTGCGTGACTGGTGTGTGTATCATGGTGTGTGTTGCGTGCGTGACTGGTGTGTGTATCGTGTGTGTTGCGTGACTGGTGTGTGTATCATGGCGTGTGTTGCGTGACTGGTGTGTGTATGATGGCGTGTGTTGCGTGACTTGTGTGTGTATCATGGCGTGTGTTGCGTGACGTGTGTGTATCATGGCATGTGTTGCGTGACTGGTGTGTGTATCATGGCATGTGTTGCGTGACTGGTGTGTGTATCATGTCGTGTTTTGCGTGACTGGTGTGTGTATCATGGCGTGTGTTGCGTGACTTGTGTGTGTATGATGGCGTGTGTTGCGTGACTGGTGTGTGTATGATGGCGTGTGTTGCGTGACTTGTGTGTGTATGATGGCGTGTGTTGCGTGACTGGTGTGTGTATGATGGCGTGTGTTGCATGACTGGTGTGTGTATCATGGCGTGTGTTGCGTGACTGGTGTGTGTTGCGTGACTGGTGTGTGTATCATGGCGTGTGTTGCGTGACTTGTGTGTGTATGATGGCGTGTGTTGCGTGACTGGTGTGTGTATGATGGCGTGTGTTGCGTGACTTGTGTGTGTATGATGGCGTGTGTTGCGTGACTGGTGTGTGTATGATGGCGTGTGTTGCATGACTGGTGTGTGTATCATGGCGTGTGTTGCGTGACTGGTGTGTGTATCATGGCGTGTGTTGCGTGGCTGGTGTGTGTTGCGTGACTGGTGTGTGTATCATGGCGTGTGTTGCGTGACTGGTGTGTGTTGCGTGACTGGTGTGTGTATGATGGCCTGTGTTCCGTGACTAGTGTGTGTATCATGGCGTGTGTTGCGTGACTGGTGTGTGTTGCGTGACTGGTGTGTGTATCATGGCGTGTGTTGTGTGACTGGTGTGTGTTGCTTGACTGGTGTGTGTATCATGGCGTGTGTTGCGTGACTGGTGTGTGTATCATGGCGTGTGTTGCGTGACTGGTGAGTGTATCATGGTGTGTGTTGCGTGACTGGTGTGTGTATGATGGCGTGTGTTATGATGGCCTGTGTTGCGTGACTGGTGTGTGTTGCGTGACTGGTGTGTGTCGGTGATCCTGAAGCGTTTGAGGAAGGTCTTCTAAGGCGTTGTAAACAGACGCTTCACTAGAGCTGTGATTGGCTGCGTGTCATGACATCATCGGCCTGAGACTGTAATGCTGAATCTGTTATATTTATCATTATATTTCTCTATATCCTTCAGTCATATTCTATGAGTCAGCGTTTGTCCTGCATTATTCTGAGATTATTTCATCAGGCTGTTTTTCTGCTCATGTTTCTGAATTCTACTTTTGGGTCTGAAGTTTCTATCGTGGTGCAAATGGAGGAAGTTGATTGGAGAAGTGGGCGTGTCAACCACACACCTCTGTTCTGATTGGCTGCAAGGCTGATGATGTCACAGACAGAGGTTTAATCTAACATATTTTGTCTGTAACTTTTGTTCTGAAAAGCGTTCGGGCCGTTACAGCCGTTGGAATATTCTGCAGTCGTTATTATTCTGCATTTGTTGTGATTTGATGAAGTCACTCATGCTCCTGACAGAAGCA
>CM038642.1:0-2500 GCA_021554675.1 Leuciscus idus | reverse complement strand
ATTTTATAGAAGGGACCCCACACTTCACTGCCATATAAAACAATTGGTTCAATTATTGATTGAAAAGTTTGAGCCAAATTTGGGATTGGGATGTCAATTTTGATTGATCGTTTTATGGCATAGAAAGCCCTTTGAGCTTTCCTCTTTGAGTTCATTCACAGCCAAAGTAAAGTTTCCAGTTGGAGTTATTTTCAGGCCGAGGTAAGTGTATGCTTTTGTGCTCTCAATGGTTCTGTGTGAGAGTGTGAATGTGTGTGTTGGTCCCTGAGATCTGGAGCGTTTCTGGAACATCATGACTCTCATCTAACTCTCTCTCTCCTCACACACACACACACACACACTTCTCTCGCTCTCTCTCTCTCTCACACACACACACACACACACACACTCTCTCTCTCTCTCTCCTCTCTCTCTCTCTCACACACACACACACACACACACACACACACACACACACACACACACACACACACACACTCTCTCTCTCTCTCTCTCTCTCTCTCTCTCTCACACACACACACACACACACACACACACACACACACACACACTCTCTCTCTCTCTCTCTCTCTCTCTCTCTCTCACACACACACACACACACACTCTCTCTCTCTCTCTCTCTCTCTCTCTCACCACACACACACACACACACACACACACACACACACACACACTCACTCTCTCTCTCTCTCTCTCCTCTTCTCTCTCTCTCTCTCTCACACACACACACACACACACACACACACACACACACACACACACACACACACACACACTCTCTCTCTCTCTCTCTCTCTCTCTCTCTCTCTCTCTCTCTCTCTCACACACACACACACACACACACACACACACACTCTCTCTCTCTCTCCTCTCTCTCTCTCTCTCACACACACACACACACACACACACACACACACTCTCTCTCTCTCTCTCTCTCTCTCTCTCTCTCACACCACACACACACTCTCTCTCTCTCTCTCTCTCTCTCTCTCTCTCACACACACACACACACACACACACACACACCACACACACACACTCACTCTCTCTCTCTCTCTCTCTCTCTCTCACACACACACACACACACACACACACACACACACACACACTCTCTCTCTCACACACATACACACACACACACACACACAGACTCAGAGTATCAGGTTGAATGGTTGTTTGTGTTCAGCAGCTGTTCTCCTGTATCATTTTCACTTTGCGTGCGGACGGCAAAAATTTTTTTTCCTAATGAAGCAAGGATTTGTTTTCATCAAATGCGCCGTCGCATTTGATGAAAACACACACAAAAACACACACATTATAATGTAAGGCATGAGTGTGTGTGCCATTTACTTACATCAGAACATCAGCTATGTGACTCCCATCAGTCACATTAGGACATAAATACAGTTGCTGGAAGCTTCATTCCCAATGCCAGAACTTCACGAGAGAGAGAGAGAGAGGAGAGAGAGAGAGAGAGAGAGGGAGGGGAAAGAGAGAGAGAGAGGGAGAGAGGGGGAGAGAGGGGAGAGAGGGGAGAGGGGGGGAGGAGAGGGGGAGAGGGGGGAGAGAGGGCAGAGGGGGGAGAGGGGGGAGGAGAGGGGAGAGGGGGCAGAGGGGGGGAGAGGGGGGGAGAGAGGAGAGAGGGGGGAGAGAGGGGAGAGAGGGGAGGGAGAGGGGGGAGAGGGGGAGGGGGGAGAGAGGGGAGAGGGGGAGAGAGGAGAGGAGGGGAGAGGAGGGAGAGGGGAGGGAGAGGGGGCAGAGGGAGAGAGGGGGGAGGGGAGGGGGGAGAGGGGGGAGGGGGGGGGGGAGGGGAGGTGAATGTGTATGTGTGTGTGTGTGTGTGTGTGGTGTGTGTGTGTGTGTGTGTGTGTGTGAGTGATCCGTTCAGCTCAAACACTGCCCTCCATGAGCACACACACCTCTGACGCTCATCATATCAACACAAACCCTCAGAGTAACCGTGTGCATTTCTTGAAAACAAACAAAAATAATGGTTACCTGAATCATGGGAAATCATCTCTCCTCTTTCTATCAGACACGCACACATCACACACACACACACACACACACACACACACACAGAGAGAGAGAGAGAGATGTGTTTTTGGGGGAAATGACTCACCCTGTTGCGCATTGTTTTAGTCACGGCATGAACAGTGTTTATCTGTAACTCTCCAGCTGTTCGACTCTTCAGTGTTTGTGGTTTTTATCTGAACTTCTGCTCGTACCGTCAGAGTTTCATCTCGTATACATGAGCAGAACTTCTATCTTTACATCAGTAATGAACACTAGCTAACAGGAGTGAACTCTTCCACAGACTGACGTCGCTGAGAATCACTCGGAGTCTCTGTTGTTTGTTCGGTGATTCAGAGGTTTGATATTCATGATGTTTTGATGCCAAACAGACTGAAAAATATCCGTACCGTAGTTCAGTGTCGGGCTTCCCTCGACCACAGACTTTTATAGTCGACTAGTAGTCGTTCATTTAAGCGATTTAGTC
>CM038641.1:35112634-35115134 GCA_021554675.1 Leuciscus idus | reverse complement strand
CAGCCACAAAATACTAAATAGGCTACAAAAAAGAAACACAATTAGTCCAGTTCAAAACACGATCAGTGATTCAAACAGTAAATAATCCACAGAAAAAATAGTTCTAATAGTCAGTAGGAGAGAAAATTATAAAAATAATAAATTCTCCCATTAAAATCAGTCAACAGTCCCACAATGCAAAGCAATATATACTAAACTGCGTGAAACTGACTATATTATGGACCAGCTCTTTCTTTCCCAGTTGTCCTGTGCCAGTGCTGTCATCATCTAAAGGGCTAGGGTCGGATTTATTTATTTTTATTGTGTATTGCATGTTTTTCTTATGTGTATTTATGCGGTGATGTAAATGTACTGTGAAGCCAATGACAATTTTACACAACGTGGATAATAATAAAGTAAAGTAAAGTTGGATATGAGTGTCCATACATACAGAACTCATCGCTAAATCTGATAAATGCAGATATAAGGCATGAAGATATTAAGACATTATAAACATTAACATCATGATTTTCTGTAAAGCTCTGAGATGATGCGTGTTGTGAAAGTGCTGTCCTGAATCTGTCTTATCTTGACCAGCCTTAAACTCATTCTGCATGAGTGTGTGAATCCTGCAGTCGTCTGCTGTCTGACAGATCCCACAATGCAGTGCGTTTCACCGGCTGAGCGGGCATCTAATTAGGATGCTATCTTCCCTATCAGCCGCTGTGGAGCACACAGGGATAATCCCGACTGCGGATCAGGACCAGGACCCAGCAGGACGCGTCTGATAGCGCTGTTAGCCAGATCATTACACTAGCGCTGTTAGCATTACACTAGCGCTGTTAGCAGATCATCATTACACTAGCGCTGTTAGCATTACACTAGCGCTGTTAGCAGATCATCATTACACTAGCGAGATCATTATTCTGCTAGCGGGATCAGGCCATCAGAGCGGAGTCTCTCGCTCTCGGGATGAAAGGGAATCTGACGGCTTCCTCAATATAACGCTTGTACAGGATGAGCTTCAGTATGACATCTGGACCGCACACACACACACACACACACTCCTGTTCATAGCTGGAAACATGTCAGACTGCACATAAAAGCAGGCAAGAGTTGTGCTGATACTGTGAAAACAGTGGTGTGTAGATTCCTGCTGATCCCTCCACACACACACACACACACACGTCAATCAGGACAGTAGAGAATCGGCTCCCTTCCATTCATGAGTGAGTGAGAAAGTGAATTGGCCACAACACAAAGGAAGATTAACTGGATTGTAATTCAAAGGTCAAAATTTACTAAAATGTACTAATTTAAGTAATTTAAGACAGATAATGCATTCTGGGTAATTTAGTGTTCTGCCACCCTGATGCACTAAAGATAAGTATTAAATCATTTAAAGTATATAAACTAAATACAAACAGGTAGAATTTTTTACTTTTAAAATTTCATTTTAAAACTGATGAATGATGTCATGTATGTGATGAATGATGTCATGTGTGTGACTAATGAATGATGTCATGTGTGTGACTGATGAATGATGTCATGTATGTGACTGATGAATGATGTCATGTGTGTGACTAATGAATGATGTCATGTGTGTGACTGATGAATGATGTCATGTATGTGACTGATGAATGATGTCATGTGTGTGACTGATGAATGATGTCATGCGTGTGACTGATGAATGATGTCGTGTGTGACTGATGAATGATGTCATGTATGTGACTGATGAAAGATGCCATGTATGTGACTGATGAATGATGTCATTTATGTGATGAATGATGTCATGTATGTGACTGATGAATGATGTCATGTGTGTGAATGATGTCATGTGTGTGACTGATGAATGATGTCATGTATGTGACTGATGAATGATGTCATGTGTGTGACTGATGAATGATGTCATGTATGTGACTGATGAATGTCATGTATGTGACTGATGAATGATGTCATGTATGTGACTGATGAATGATGTCATGTGTGTGATGAATGATGTCATGTGTGTGACTGATGAATGATGTCATGTGTGACTGATGAATGATGTCGTGTGTGATGAATGATGTCATGTATGTGACTGATGAATGATGTCATGTGTGTGTGATGAATGATGTCATGTATTTGACTGATGAATGATGTAATGTATGTGACTGATGAATGATGTTATGTATGTGATGAATGATGTCATGTATGTGACTGATGAATGATGTCGTGTGTGTGACTGATGAATGATGTCATGTATGTGATGAATGATGTCATGTATGTGATGAATGATGTCGTGTGTGACTGATGAATGATGTCATGTATGTGACTGATGAATGATGTCATGTGTGTGACTGATGAATGATGTCATGTATGTGATGAGTGATGTCATGTATGTGATGAATGATGTCATGTGTGTGACTGATGAATGATGTCATGTATGTGATGAATGATGTCATGTGTGTGACTGGTGAATGATGTCATGTGTGTGATGAATGATGTCATGTATGTGACTGATGTATGTGACTGATGAATG
>CM038641.1:35092634-35102634 GCA_021554675.1 Leuciscus idus | reverse complement strand
GTTTCAAACAGCCAAAAAGCGTGTGATCACCCACGAGAACCACAAGATCTTCTTTGCACAAGACTTCTCAGCGGAAACCATGAAGACACGGAGTCCATTCAACGCAGTGAAGAAAAAGTTCATTGAGGCTGGATCCTTTAGGGGATTTCAATTACATCCTTGCAAGATGAGGATTCTTCACGAGGGGAAAATAATTCTTTTCTCCACACCTGAAGAAGCTGAGGACTTCCTATCGAGCTAGATTTGTAATTTAAATACGGCCACGGAATATAGATAACCGTACTGGACTTGAGGACAAAGAGGGGCAATATATATTTTTTATTTTCTTTATTTTTTTATATAATATTTACACTTTATATATATATATTTTATATATATATTTTTTGTTTTTGTTTTTGTACGTGGACTCTAATTACCATATCTGGTGGACACTTTTTGTTAAGCATCAAGTAGGCTTGTGCAATTTAATTTTTGGTATATGGTTGAGTCGTTTGGCACTAGAGATGGTAAATGCGGAGTTGCGGGGACGAACTGGCTGGGCTGTCTGAGAAGTGTACCTACACAGTTTTTGCCACTCCTCATTGGTGTGGATTGGCACTGCCCTTACATAGGTTGTTTAAGTAAGGGAAGGGAATGGGATCTCAAGGATCAAGGGGACTTGTTCTAATTGGTTCATTTTTATTTTTTTAATTTTTTTATCTGTTTTAATTTTTATGTCACACTCAATATGGATAGTTATTATGTTCTTAAAGCATTATGGAAAATTCTAAATTGTCTGATTTGAGATTTACAAGTTGGAATGTCCGGGGACTCAATAAGTTAACTAAATTGAAACAGGTTATGAACAGGCTTAAAAACTTGCATTCTAAAATAATTTTTCTTCAGGAAGTCCATCTTACAATTTCTGAAATTAAACATGTACGACGAAGATGGCCTGGCCAAGTTGTACATGCAACGTATAATAATTATGCTCGAGGTGTTCTAATTCTTATCCATAAGACAATTCCTTTTCAACTTACTAATATTGTTCAAGACCCTCAAGGAAGGTTTGTTATTGCTCAGGGTAATATACTTTCTATTGCATTAAATCTGGCTAGCATCTATGGACCTAATGAAGACAAACCCAAATTTTTTTTAAATTTCTTTTTAACTTTATCGTCTTTACATGGCCTAAACATAATAGGTGGGGACTTTAATTGTACTTTGGACCCTCTGGTAGATCGATCAACAAAATCAGATCCCCAAAAATCGCAATCTAGGAAAACCATAATACAATATATGACTGACTTGAATTTGACAGAGATATGGAGGAAACTTAACCCAGGTAAATTGGAATACTCCTGTTATTCAGGGATACATAAATCTAGATCACGTATTGATTATTTTTTAGTATCTCAAGAATTGGTATCAAAAATCAAAAATTGTTGGTATGATTTTATAGTTATAAGTGACCATTCGCCCATTTCCTTATCTATATTTTTTGACAAGCTAAAAATATCTCCCACTAATTGGCGTCTGCAGGTATGGTGGCTCCAAAATCCAGAGTTTGTTAAATATGTTGAAAAGAAGATTGACATTTATTTCGAAATTAATACTGATCAAACTAATGCATCAATTAGATGGGAAGCGTTTAAAGCATACATTAGAGGGGAAATGATCAGTTTCACAAGCACTAGAAGCAAGGAACAAAAGTCAGAAATGGTTAAATTAGAGAAACAAATAAAATCATTAGAAATAGACATAAATAAGCATGAGGATTATGGCAAACAAAAACAATTACTAGTTCTAAGAGCGCAATACAACAAGCTTACAAGTGATAAGGCAGCAAAAAGTCTACTGTGGTTAAACCAAGCTTTTTATGACCAGGGGGAAAAGTCCGGTAAATTGTTAGCATGGAGAATTAAAAAAATAGAATCTGAAAGAGCCATTAATGGCATAACCACACAATCAGGTGGGATCACGAATGATCCACAAGATATTAATAATGCATTCAAAGACTTTTATCAATCATTGTATAGATCAGAATCTTCTGCCGACTTGGTTGATCGAGATGCTTTTCTTGACCATCTTCAATTTCAAGTACTCACTGAAGAGGTCAGGAAGGAATTGGATAATGATATAACTGAACAAGAATTATTGCAAGCCATAAAAAGCGTAAATTCAGGTAAAGTTCCTGGGCCTGACGGCTTGCCTATAGAATTTTACAAAACTTTCCAGAAGCAGTTGTTAACTCCGCTTTTATGTTTAATGAATCATTTGATATTGGTAGCCTACCTCCAACTTTAAGACTTGCTACAATAACTCTTATTTTAAAACCTGGTAAAGCATCAACTGATTGCTCATCATATAGGCCAATTAGTCTCATGGGAGTGGACACAAAAACATTATGTAAAGTTCTTGCTAAAAGATTAGACCCATACGTCCCTTTTTTAGTGCATAATGATCAGAATGGATTTGTAAGGAGCCGTCAGGGCTTTCATAACATTAGACGAGTCCTTAATATAATTCACTGTAATAATAATGCCAGAGACAATGCACTATTGTCTTTGGATGCAAGACAGGCATTTGATAGAATAGAGTGGCCCTATTTGTTCAATGTATTGCCGAGATATGGAATTGGGGGAAAGTTTTTAAAATGGATACAGTTACTATACACTGGCCCTGTGGCATGTGTAAGGACTAATAACAATTTATCAAGCCAAATAACCCTAGAAAGATCAACCCGTCAGGGCTGCCCTCTGTCCCCATTATTGTTTGTTCTGGCCATTGAGCCACTAGCCATATCTATTCGAAATGATGCCGCGCGCCTACATTTGAACGAACTTAAGCACAAAAGACGCGATATGTGAACGGCCCCTTGGCGAGCTACCTCCAATCAGGCCACGAGCTACTGGTAGCTCGCGAGCGACGTGTTGGAGACCCCTGCTCTACACTCATTACTCAGTGATGTTACACTGATGCTGCAGCTGATCTGAGAAACTCTTGTTTTTGTCAAATAGAAACGTTTGTGCATTCTTTAGAAATATGGTCATACTTTACAATAAAGTTTGTTAACATTAGTTAATGAGTGAAGCTGCGTAAGTCTGCGATAGTCTGCGTGAGTCAGAGTGAGTCTGCGTGAGTCAGAGTGAGTCTGCAAGAGTCTGAGTGAGTCTGCAAGAGTCTGAGTCAGAGTGAGTCAGAGTGAGTCTGCATGAGTCTGAGTGAGTCTGCATGAGTCTGAGTGAGTCTGCAAGAGTCTGCAAGAGTCTACGTGGGTATGCGAGAGTCTGAGTGAGTCTGCAAGAGTCTGCGTGGGTATGCGAGAGTCTGAGTGAGTCTGCGTGAGTTTGAGTGAGTCAGAGTGAGTCAGATTGAGTCTGAGTGAGTCTGCAAGAGTCTGCAAGAGTCTGCGTGGGTATGCGAGAGTCTGAGTGAGTCTGCGTGAGTCAGAGTGAGTCTGCAAGAGTCTGAGTGAGTCTGCAAGAGTCTGAGTGAGTCTGCAAGAGTCTGCGTGGGTATGCGAGAGTCTACGTGGGTATGCGAGAGTGAGTGAGTCTGCGTGAGTCTGCATGAGTCTGAGTGAGTCTGCATGAGTCTCAGTGAGTCTGCAAGAGTCTACGTGGGTATGCGAGAGTCTGAGTGAGTCGGCGTGAGTCTGAGTGAGTCTGCGTGAGTCAGAGTGAGTCTGAGTGAGTTGAGTCTGCAAGAGTCTGCAAGAGTCTGCGTGGGTATGCGAGAGTCTGAGTGAGTCTGCGTGAGTCTGAGTGAGTCAGCATGAGTCTGCATGAGTCTGAGTGAGTCTGCATGAGTCTGCATGAGTCTGAGTGAGTCTGCAAGAGTCTACGTGGGTATGCGAGAGTCTGAGTGAGTCTGCGTGAGTCTGCATGAGTCTGCGTGAGTCTGAGTGAGTCTGCATGAGTCTGCATGAGTCTGCATGAGTCTGAGTGAGTCTGCAAGAGTCTACGTGGGTATGCGAGAGTCTGAGTGAGTCGGCGTGAGTCAGAGTGAGTCTGAGTGAGTCTGCGTGAGTCTGCAAGAGTCTGAGTGAGTTTGCGTGAGTCTGCATGAGTCTGAGTGAGTCTGCATGAGTCTGCATGTGTCTGAGTGAGTCTGCAAGAGTCTACGTGGGTATGCGAGAGTCTGAGTGAGTCTGCGTGAGTCTGCATGAGTCTGAGTGAGTCTGCATGAGTCTGAGTAAGTCTGCAAGAGTCTACGTGGGTATGCGTGGGTATGCGAGAGTGAGTGAGTCGGCGTGAGTCAGAGTGAGTCTGAGTGAGTCTGCATGAGTCTGCAAGAGTCTGCAAGAGTCTGCGTGGGTATGTGAGAGTCTGAGTGAGTCTGCGTGGGTCTGAGTGAGTCTGCGTGAGTCTGCATGAGTCTGCATGAGTCTGAGTGAGTCTGCATGAGTCTGCAAGAGTCTACGTGGGTATGCATGAGTCTGAGTGAGTCTGAGTGAGTCTGCATGAGTCTGCGTGAGTCTGCAAGAGTCTGCAAGAGTCTGCGTGGGTATGCGAGAGTCTGCGTGAGTCTGAGTGAGTCTGCATGAGTCTGCATGAGTCTGCATGAGTCTGAGTGAGTCTGCAAGAGTCTGCAAGAGTCTACGTGGGTATGCGAGAGTCTGAGTGAGTCTGCATGAGTCTGCATGGGTCTGAGTGAGTCTGCATTAGTCTGCATGAGTCTGAGTGAGTCTGCAAGAGTCTACGTGGGTATGCGAGAGTCTGAGTGAGTCGGCGTGAGTCTGAGTGAGTCTGAGTGAGTCTGCAAGAGTCTGCAAGAGTCTACGTGGGTATGCGAGAGTCTGAGTGAGTCTGCGTGAGTTTGAGTGAGTCAGAGTGAGTCAGATTGAGTCTGAGTGAGTCTGCAAGAGTCTGCAAGAGTCTGCGTGGGTATGCGAGAGTCTGAGTGAGTCTGCGTGAGTCAGAGTGAGTCTGCGTGAGTCTGCAAGAGTCTGCGTGGGTATGCGAGAGTCTGAGTGAGTCTGCGTGAGTCTGAGTGAGTCTGCAAGAGTCTACGTGGGTATGCGAGAGTCTGCGTGAGTCTGCATGAGTCTGAGTGAGTCTGCATGAGTCTGAGTGAGTCTGCAAGAGTCTACGTGGGTATGCGAGAGTCTGAGTGAGTCTGCGTGAGTCTGCATGAATCTGAGTGAGTCTGAGTGAGTCTGCATGAGTCTGAGTGAGTCTGCAAGAGTCTACGTGGGTATGCGAGAGTCTGAGTGAGTCGGCGTGAGTCAGCGTGAGTCTGAGTGAGTCTGCGTGAGTCTGCGTGAGTCTGAGTGAGTTGAGTCTGCAAGAGTCTGCAAGAGTCTGCGTGGGTATGCGAGAGTCTGAGTGAGTCTGCGTGAGTCTGCATGAGTCTGAGTGAGTCTGCATGAGTCTGCATGAGTCTGCATGAGTCTGAGTGAGTCTGCGTGAGTCTGCGTGACTCTGCAAGAGTCTACGTGGGTATGCGAGAGTCTGAGTGAGTCTGCGTGAGTCTGCATGAGTCTGCATGAGTCTGCGTGAGTCTGAGTGAGTCTGCGTGAGTCTGCATGAGTCTGAGTGAGTCTGCAAGAGTCTACGTGGGTATGCGAGAGTCTGAGTGAGTCGGCGTGAGTCAGAGTGAGTCTGAGTGAGTCTGCGTGAGTCTGCATGAGTCTGCAAGAGTCTACGTGGGTATGCGAGAGTCTGAGTGAGTCGACGTGAGTCAGAGTGAGTCTGAGTGAGTCTGCAAGAGTCTGAGTGAGTTTGCGTGAGTCTGCATGAGTCTGAGTGAGTCTGCATGAGTCTGCATGTGTCTGAGTGAGTCTGCAAAAGTCTACGTGGGTATGCGAGAGTCTGAGTGAGTCTGCGTGAGTCTGCATGAGTCTGAGTGAGTCTGAGTGAGCCTGCATGAGTCTGAGTAAGTCTGCAAGAGTCTACGTGGGTATGCGAGAGTCTGAGTGAGTCGGCGTGAGTCTGAGTGAGTCTGCGTGAGTCTGCAAGAGTCTGCAAGAGTCTGCAAGAGTCTGCGTGGGTATGCGAGAGTCTGAGTGAGTCTGCGTGGGTCTGAGTGAGTCTGCATGAGTCTGCATGAGTCTGAGTGAGTCTGCATGAGTCTGCAAGAGTCTACGTGGGTATGCATGAGTCTGAGTGAGTCTGAGTGAGTCTGCGTGAGTCTGCAAGAGTCTGCAAGAGTCTGCGTGGGTATGCGAGAGTCTGAGTGAGTCTGCGTGAGTCTGAGTGAGTCTGCGTGAGTCTGCATGAGTCTGCGTGAGTCTGCATGAGTCTGAGTGAGTCTGCAAGAGTCTGCAAGAGTCTGCAAGAGTCTACGTGGGTATGCGAGAGTCTGAGTGAGTCTGCATGGGTCTGAGTGAGTCTGCATTAGTCTGCATGAGTCTGCATGAGTCTGAGTGAGTCTGCAAGAGTCTGCAAGAGTCTGCAAGAGTCTACGTGGGTATGCGAGAGTCTGAGTGAGTCGGCGTGAGTCAGAGTGAGTCTGAGTGAGTCTGCGTGAGTCTGCGTGAGTCGGCGTGAGTCTGAGTGAGTCTGCGTGAGTCTGCAAGAGTCTGCGTGAGTCTGCAAGAGTCTGCAAGAATCTGCGTGGGTATGCGAGAGTCTGAGTGAGTCTGCGTGAGTCTGAGTGAGTCTGCGTGAGTCTGCATGAGTCTGCATGAGTCTGAGTGAGTCTGCAAGAGTCTGCAAGAGTCTACGTGGGTATGCGTGAGTCTGAGTGAGTCTGCATGAGTCTGAGTGAGTCTGCATGAGTCTGCATGAGTCTGAATGAGTCTGAATGAGTCTGCATGAGTCTGCATGAGTCTGAATGAGTCTGAATGAGTCTGCATGAGTCTGCATGAGTCTGCAAGAGTCTACGTGGGTATGCGAGAGTCTGAGTGAGTCTGCGTGAGTCTGAGTGAGTCTGCGTGAGTCTGCATGTGTCTGAGTGAGTCTGCAAAAGTCTACGTGGGTATGCGAGAGTCTGAGTGAGTCTGCGTGAGTCTGCATGAGTCTGAGTGAGTCTGCATGAGTCTGCATGAGTCTGCATGAGTCTGCGTGAGTCTGCGTGAGTCTGCATGAGTCTGAGTGAGTCTGCATGAGTCTGAGTGAGTCTGAGTGAGTCTGCGTGAGTCTGCATGAGTCTGAGTGAGTCTGCGTGAGTCTGCATGAGTCTGAGTGAGTCTGCAAGAGTCTACGTGGGTATGCGAGAGTCTGAGTGAGTCGGCGTGAGTCAGAGTGAGTCTGAGTGAGTCTGCGTGAGTCTGCATGAGTCTGCAAGAGTCTACGTGGGTATGCGAGAGTCTGAGTGAGTCGGCGTGAGTCAGAGTGAGTCTGAGTGAGTCTGAGTGAGTCTGCAAGAGTCTGAGTGAGTTTGCGTGAGTCTGCATGAGTCTGAGTGAGTCTGCATGAGTCTGCATGTGTCTGAGTGAGTCTGCAAAAGTCTACGTGGGTATGCGAGAGTCTGAGTGAGTCTGCGTGAGTCTGCATGAGTCTGAGTGAGTCTGAGTGAGCCTGCATGAGTCTGAGTAAGTCTGCAAGAGTCTACGTGGGTATGCGAGAGTCTGAGTGAGTCGGCGTGAGTCAGAGTGAGTCTGAGTGAGTCTGCATGAGTCTGCAAGAGTCTGCAAGAGTCTGCGTGGGTATGCGAGAGTCTGAGTGAGTCTGCGTGGGTCTGAGTGAGTCTGCGTGAGTCTGCATGAGTCTGAGTGAGTCTGCATGAGTCTGCATGAGTCTGCAAGAGTCTGCAAGAGTCTACGTGGGTATGCGAGAGTCTGAGTGAGTCTGCATGAGTCTGCATGGGTCTGAGTGAGTCTGCATTAGTCTGCATGAGTCTGCATGAGTCTGAGTGAGTCTGCAAGAGTCTGCAAGAGTCTACGTGGGTATGCGAGAGTCTGAGTGAGTCGGCGTGAGTCAGAGTGAGTCTGAGTGAGTCTGCGTGAGTCTGCGTGAGTCGGCGTGAGTCTGAGTGAGTCTGCGTGAGTCTGCAAGAGTCTGCGTGAGTCTGCAAGAGTCTGCAAGAATCTGCGTGGGTATGCGAGAGTCTGAGTGAGTCTGCGTGAGTCTGAGTGAGTCTGCGTGAGTCTGCATGAGTCTGCATGAGTCTGAGTGAGTCTGCAAGAGTCTGCAAGAGTCTACGTGGGTATGCGTGAGTCTGAGTGAGTCTGAGTGAGTCTGCATGAGTCTGAGTGAGTCTGCATGAGTCTGCATGAGTCTGAATGAGTCTGAATGAGTCTGCATGAGTCTGCAAGAGTCTACGTGGGTATGCGAGAGTCTGAGTGAGTCTGCGTGAGTCTGAGTGAGTCTGCAAGAGTCTGAGTGAGTCTGCAAGAGTCTGAGTGAGTCTGCAAGAGTCTGCAAGAGTCTACGTGGGTATGCGAGAGTCTGAGTGAGTCTGCGTGAGTCAGAGTGAGTCTGAGTGAGTCTGCATGAGTCTAAGTGAGTCTGCAAGAGTCTACGTGGGTATGCGAGAGTCTGAGTGAGTCTGCATGAGTCTAAGTGAGTCTGCAAGAGTCTGCGTGGGTATGCGAGAGTCTGAGTGAGTCTGCATGAGTCTAAGTGAGTCTGCAAGAGTCTGCGTGGGTATGCGAGAGTCTGAGTGAGTCTGCGTGAGTCTGAGTGAGTCTGCGTGAGTCTGCATGAGTCTGCATGAGTCTGCATGAGTCTGCAAGAGTCTGCAAGAGTCTACGTGGGTATGCGTGAGTCTGAGTGAGTCTGAGTGAGTCTGCATGAGTCTGAGTGAGTCTGCATGAGTCTGCATGAGTCTGAATGAGTCTGCATGAGTCTGCATGAGTCTGCAAGAGTCTACGTGGGTATGCGAGAGTCTGAGTGAGTCTGCGTGAGTCTGAGTGAGTCTGCGTGAGTCTGCATGTGTCTGAGTGAGTCTGCAAAAGTCTACGTGGGTATGCGAGAGTCTGAGTGAGTCTGCGTGAGTCTGCATGAGTCTGAGTGAGTCTGCATGAGTCTGCATGAGTCTGCGTGAGTCTGCAAGAGTCTACGTGGGTATGCGAGAGTCTGAGTGAGTCTGCGTGAGTCTGCATGAGTCTGCATGAGTCTGCATGAGTCTGCATGAGTCTGAGTGAGTCTGCGTGAGTCTGCATGAGTCTGCATGAGTCTGCAAGAGTCTACGTGGGTATGCGAGAGTCTGAGTGAGTCGGCGTGAGTCAGAGTGAGTCTGAGTGAGTCTGAGTGAGTCTGCAAGAGTCTGAGTGAGTTTGCGTGAGTCTGCATGAGTCTGAGTGAGTCTGCATGAGTCTGCATGAGTCTGAGTGAGTCTGCATGAGTCTGCATGTGTCTGAGTGAGTCTGCAAAAGTCTACGTGGGTATGCGAGAGTCTGAGTGAGTCTGCGTGAGTCTGCATGAGTCTGAGTGAGTCTGAGTGAGCCTGCATGAGTCTGAGTAAGTCTGCAAGAGTCTACGTGGGTATGCGAGAGTCTGAGTGAGTCGGCGTGAGTCAGAGTGAGTCTGAGTGAGTCTGCATGAGTCTGCAAGAGTCTGCAAGAGTCTGCGTGGGTATGCGAGAGTCTGAGTGAGTCTGCGTGGGTCTGAGTGAGTCTGCGTGAGTCTGCATGAGTCTGAGTGAGTCTGCATGAGTCTGCAAGAGTCTACGTGGGTATGCATGAGTCTGAGTGAGTCTGAGTGAGTCTGCGTGAGTCTGCAAGAGTCTGCAAGAGTCTGCGTGGGTATGCGAGAGTCTGAGTGAGTCTGCGTGAGTCTGAGTGAGTCTGAGTGAGTCTGCGTGAGTCTGCGTGAGTCTGCAAGAGTCTGCAAGAGTCTGCAAGAGTCTGCGTGGGTAAGCGAGAGTCTGAGTGAGTCTGCGTGAGTCTGCAAGAGTCTGCGTGAGTCTGCAAGAGTCTGCGTGGGTATGCGAGAGTCTGAGTGAGTGCGTGAGTCTGCAAGAGTCTGCAAGAGTCCGCGAGAGTCTGCGTGAGCTTGTGTGAGCGCCACCTACTGACGTCGAAGGCGTACAGCACGTTACACGCGCCCTCTGTGTCGTTCCTGCCGCCCCAGATGAAGATGGTCTCGTCCAGCAGGACAGCGGTGTGTCCGTAGCGCATGTAGGGAACCTC
>CM038641.1:35072634-35082634 GCA_021554675.1 Leuciscus idus | reverse complement strand
GTGATAGGTCTAACATATTTATAACATGGAGTCGGCTTTGCAGCCTTGGTTAATTAAGTTTACACGAGACTAGATAATGATCTGAGATGTCATCGCTCTGCTGCAGAATTTCAACGGCATCAACATCTATTCCGTATGATAATATTAGATCTAGAGTATGATTACGACAATGAGTAGGTCCTGACACGTGTTGTCTAACTCCAATAGAGTTCAGAATGTCTTTAAAGGGATAGTTCACTTTGAAATTAATTTTTGGTATGTTTTAGCTTACCTGAAGGGCATCCAAGATGTAGGTGTCTTTTTTTCCGCAGTAGTTTCAATTTTGATATTTTTAGGTCAAACCGTTCTTGTCTGTCAGTCATATAATGCAGGTCTATGGTCACTGTCTCAAAGAGCAAGCACAGAGTCCAAATTAAAACAATTCCCCGTCGTCCAAATTAAACAATTCCCCATCGTAAGTACACATTGATGGCCTAAGACATGAAACGAGCGGTTTGTGTGAGAAAACGAACAGTATTTATATCGTTTTTACCTCTTATACGCAGACATGTCCAAGTGATCTGATCTGACGTGTACGCAGACTGGTGCATAGATATATACACACTAGATGCCGCCTTGTCTACGGCAGTTCATTGGAATGAATGTCTTTAAGGCGACATCTAGTGTATATATCTATGCACCAGTCTGCGTACACGTCAGATCAGATCACTTGGACATGTCTGCGTATAAGAGGTAAAAACGATATAAATACTGTTCGTTTTCTCACACAAACCGCTCGTTTCGTGTCTTAGGCCATCAATGTGTACTTACGATGGGGAATTGTTTAATTTGGACGACGGGGAATTGTTTTAATTTGGACTCTGTGCTTGCTCTTTGAGACAGTGACCATAGACCTGCATTATATGACTGACAGACAAGAACGGTTTGACCTAAAAATATCAAAATTGAAACTACTGCGGAAAAAAAGACACCTACATCTTGGATGCCCTTGAGGTAAGCTAAAACATACCAAAAATTAATTTCAAAGTGAACTATCCCTTTAAATGCCAATCCCAATGCATCTTTTTCGTTATCTACATGTATATTAAAATCACCAACAATTAGTACTTTATCTGCAGTCAATACTAACTCTGATAGAAAATCAGCAAATTCTTTGATAAAGTCTGTATGGTGGCCTGTGTACAGTAGCCAGCACAAATGTTAAACGTGATTTATCATTTACACTAGATAGTGTTACATTAAGCACCGTGTGTGTGTGTGTGTGTGTGTGTGCGTGTGTGTGTGTGTGTGTGTCCTCAGGTGGTGAACCTGCAGTACAGTGAGGAGCAGGACCGTGTGTAACGTGTGTGTGTGTGTGTGTGTGTGTGTGTGTGTGTGTGTGTGTGTCCTCAGGTGGTGAACCTGCAGTACAGTGAGGAGCAGGACCGTGTGTAACGTGTGTGTGTGTGTGTGTGTGTGTGTCCTCAGGTGGTGAACCTGCAGTACAGTGAGGAGCAGGACCGTGTGTAACGTGTGTGTGTGTGTGTGTGTCCTCAGGTGGTGAACCTGCAGTACAGTGAGGAGCAGGACCGTGTGTAACGTGTGTGTGTGTGTGTGTGTGTGTGTGTGTGTGTGTGTGTGTGTGTGTGTGTGTGTGTGTGTGTGTGTGTGTGTGTGTGTGTCCTCAGGTGGTGAACCTGCAGTAGAGTGAGGAGCAGGACCGTGTGTAACGTGTGTGTGTGTGTGTGTGTGTCCTCAGGTGGTGAATCTGCAGTACAGTGAGGTGCAGGACCGGGTGATGTTGACGGGCAGACACATGGTTCGGGACGTGAGCTGTAAGAACTGCAACAGTAAACTGGGCTGGATCTACGAGTTCGCCACAGAGGACAGCCAGCGCTATAAAGAGGGCCGAGTGATCCTGGAGCGAGCGCTGGTGCGGGAGAGCGAGGGCTTCGAGGAGCACGTGCCGTCAGATGCCTCCTGAGTCACGTGATCCTCCGTCCGCCCGGTCACGTGACCTTCATCAGACGCCTCCTGAGTCACGTGACCTCCGTCAGCCCGGTCACGTGATCACATGACCTTCATCAGCCCAGTCACGTGATCTTCATCAGACGCCTCCTGATCACATGACCTTCATCAGACGCCTCCTGAGTCACGTGACCTCCGTCAGCCCGGTCACGTGACCTCCATCAGCCCGCCTCCTCGCAGAGAAACATGGTTTTATCTAGATAGATTTACAAATAAACACACATTTGACGCTGAGAAATCGCCTCTTTAATTGGCTGCAACTACAGAAATGATGAGGCTCATGAAGGAATGTGAATCCATATTACTGCTATAAACACTGACAGAGATTCATAAGAATCTTTACTCTCTGTGAGTGTTAGAGCCACTGCTTCGTGCTGTGTGTGTCTGTGCCAGTGCTGTGTGTGTCTGGGCCAGTGCTGTGTGTGTCTGGGCCAGTACTGTGTGTGTCTGTGCCAGTGCTGTGTGTGTCTGTGCCAGTGCTGTGTGTGTCTGGGCCAGTACTGTGTGTCTTCAGCTCACCTTTATGTCAATGTTATTCTCAGTCAACGTTATGCAACACATTTGTAGATACTGATTACATTAGTTCAATAATGAGTTTTCTCACCATCTTTCCAAAATTCGATATGATGAAACCTGAACAGAACAGAAAGATTCATACCTCTGAAAATACTGGGAAATCATTGAGAAATCTACTTGTTCTGTTTGTTTTCCTGGATGTCAGTGGATTGTGTTTCATCTCGTTCTCTGAGAGCAGAAGCTGAGCTGAAGACAGTCAAACCACAGCAATCCCAGCACGTGTGTGTGTGTGTGTGTGTGTGTGTGTGTGTGTGTGTGTGTGTGTGTGTGAGGCTCTCGTTCCTGCTGTCAGGATCACAGGAGTTAAAGATGATGAATCACTACTCCACTGATTTCTCCAAACTCACTGTGTCCTTGATAGTTTATAGATGAGGGTTAGGGTTAGATCGCTGATAGCGATGAGGAGTGTGAGGCTGTAATAACAGCTCATCATCATCTGTGCGAGAGCTAAACAAACCGGTTCAGGATTCATGACTGGAGGATCTGAAGCTTCTCTTCTGGTTGAACAGGTTTCTGTCAGCGCTGTGATGAAGGCATTGCTCTGAGTGAAGAGAACACACAAACACACACACTCTAAAGATCCTGATAGTTCTCGATCACACACTCTCTAAAGATCCCCATACACCAGCCTGTTCACCACACACACACACACACACTCTAAAGATCCCGATAGTTCTCCATCACACACGGTCTGCCTTTGTTAGGAATGGTTTGTTCTAGTTGAGTTGCTCTTTCCCTAGTTTGGCGTTCAGAGGAGCGTTGAGTGTGTGTGAAGCGATTACTGGCGTGTTCACGGCTGGATTTGTTCCTAAAGCTCCTCAGTTCTGCGTCTGAAACTTTATTGTTCTGTAATTCTTAGCAAATTCCTCACATGCTTATGATCGTTTCTCTTTAGTGTTCGTTTGTGTGTGATGTAAAAGTGTGACCAGCAAGACCGTTTTCTGCTTCTCTATATTTATCCTTTCATTAAAGCATTTTCTGTTCATTATGTTTGCAGCGTCTCAGTTGTGTTTAGCTTGAGCTTCATGTTGTTGTATATGATGTCGGACTGGGGAATAAAACACTTCCTGGAGATGAAGATGAAGATGTGTGCTGGGTTTCTCCAGCAGAGGGCAGTGAAGCTCAGTGTTCTGCAGTCTGGAGGAGAACGTGCTCGACTTCATCAAACATCACAGAGGATCATCTTCTGTGTGTGTGTGTGTGTGTGTGTGTGTGTGTGTGTTTGAGTATTAACTAGAGGTGACGGAAGGGTTTTATCTTACATCTACTGTCATTCAAGCCCTGGTCACGTACACTGGAACAAAACCTCATTTCTGCTGGTCAAACACATGTTTACTGACACCACACAAATCAGTCTGTTAAAAGAAACTGCTTCTTAGAAATAGGGTTAGGGTTTCCATAGAAGAACCATTTCTGGTTCCCCAACGAACCTTTCAGTGACAGTGATGGTTCCAGTAAAGAACATTTAACCTTGAGGTCACTTAATATTCAACAATATTTCTACAAAACTGCTTTATAGATTAGATAAACTCATTTGATAATGGATGATCTTCACAGCGGAACTGAACTGACTTCAGCTGAACAACAGAACACACACATGTTCATCGCTGTAGAGATGCCCTGAAACACCTGTACTGTAGAGACGCCCTGAAACACCTGTACTGTAGAGATGCCCTGAAACACCTGTACTGTAGAGACGCCCTGAAACACCTGTACTGTAGAGATGCCCTGAAACACCTGTACTGTAGAGATGCCCTGAAACACCTGTACTGTAGAGATGCCCTGAAACACCTGTACTGTAGAGATGCCCTGAAACACCTGTACTGTAGAGATGCCCTGAAACACCTGTACTGTAGAGATGCTCTGAAACACCTGTACTGTAGAGATGCCCTGAAACACCTGTACTGTAGAGATGCCCTGAAACACCTGTACTGTAGAGATGCCCTGAAACACCTGTACTGTAGAGACGCCCTGAAACACCTGTAGAGATGCCCTGAAACACCTGTACTGTAGAGATGCCCTGAAACACCTGTACTGTAGAGATGCCCTGAAACACCTGTACTGTAGAGATGCCCTGAAACACCTGTACTGTAGAGATGCCCTGAAACACCTGTACTGTAGAGACGCCCTGAAACACCTGTACTGTAGAGACGCCCTGAAACACCTGTACTGTAGAGACGCTCTGAAACACCTGTACTGTAGAGACGCCCTGAAACACCTGTACTGTAGAGATGCCCTGAAACACCTGTACTGTAGAAAGCGCTGTAGAGATAAAGCTGACTCGACTTAAACATCCATTGAATCTTTCCATTGCACAAACGTTTCTTCAGATTATTAAGATGTACTTCACACTAAGAAAGAAATGGCTCTTTTAAGGACTGATTGCTGAAATGGTTCTTCTTCTGAAAACCCCTTTTTGGAACCTTTATTAAAATATTGTTCTTCATCTAAAGAACCTTTTGTGGAATAAACAGATTGGAAGATAAAGAGCCTTATTTCTGAGAGTGCACGTGTGAGTTGTTTGAGGACACGAGAGAGAATACAAAGGTGAAATAGCTGATTATATATTTAGGCTTTATGACCCGAGATGAAAGCTGTCAGTCAGCAGACTCTTATCACGCTCATGTTATCGCAGATGATTTATTATCTGACTGTTTTTACAGTGAGCAGAAGCGCTGAGCACGGAGAACAGTAACCCGGCTAACCTGAACTCACTAACTAACCCTGAAACACTGAGTGTAAGCAGGACAGAAACCCGCCGGGTGTGTGTGTGTGTGTGTGTGTGTGTGTGTGTGAGAGAGAGTGTCCAAAGGTGACAGTGAGAGGAATCCAGCAGCACAACAGCGCGCGACGCCATTTAATTTAATATTCAACAGTATTATTGCTCTGCCTCCATTATATGAGAACTGAACTGAGCTGGACGATGACATCACGGCTTTCTCCAGAGAGGATATATATAAATGAACTAAATTAATAACTTTTTAAATTAATTTTATTTAAATTTAAATGAATCATCACTGAACTTACTTCAGCCGGACTGTGACGCTATTTTCTTCAGGAAACAAACTCTGTTGCATTATTCTCCTGATAAAGCTGCTGTGAAACACTCTGTGCTGTAAAAAGCGCTGTATAAATAAGGGGACTTGACTTGAGACGCGCGCTGAATCATCGGTGTGTGTGTGTGTGTGTGTGTGTGTAAAACTGCCAACTCATGCTCGGCAACGTGAGACTCCAGGTGATGAGCAGAGACAAGCACACCTGCAGCTCACACACCATCACACACACCTGCAGCTCACACACACCTGAACGCGCGCGATAGACGAGCGCACCTGCTTCTCACACACTCTCTCCATCACACACACACACACACACACACACTCCATCATGGGCCGCTACAGCGGGAAGACGTGCCGCCTGATCCTGATGCTCGTCATCACCGTGATCTTCTTCGTGGCCGAGATCGTGGCGGGTTACATGGGGAACTCCATCGCGCTGGTGTCCGACTCCTTCAACATGCTGTCGGATATACTGTCGCTGTGCGTCGGGCTGACGGCGGCGCGCGTGTCGCGGCGCGTCGGCTCGGGGCGTTTCACCTACGGCATGGGCCGCGCGGAGGTGGTGGGCGCGTTGGCCAACGCGGTGTTCCTCGCGGCGCTCTGCTTCTCCGTGTCCATGGAGTCGCTGAAGAGGCTCGCGTTGCCGCAGGCCATCGATGACCCAACCCTGGTGCTGATCGTGGGCGCGCTCGGGCTCGCAGTGAACGTGCTCGGGCTCGCGGTGTTCCAGGACTACCGGTGCCTGTGCGCGGGGCGGCAGAAGGACGAAGGGGCGTCGCGCAAAGAGGACGGGGACGCGGCGGAGGAAGAAGCAGGTGCTGATCATCACAACGCTTCATAGTGTGTCTGTGTGTGTGTGAGAGAGAGAGAGAGAGAGAGAGAGAGAGAGAGAGAGAGTGTGTGTGATGAGTTGTTGTAAACAGATCATGCACGAATTATTAGTACAGTATTGACTGTTTACTTGTACTTTGAACTAATAATCTGCAATGAAAGAGGCCATTCACACAGAACAGAAGGTGTAACAAAAGCGACTGGAATAAAGATCTAGTTGTTTAAAAGATGAACTTTTAGCTTGGTTTATACTCGCCGCGTCCGCACGAGCGCGAAGGTGCGCACGGCAAAAATGACGTCATCGCTGAGTGGGCGGTCCTGCGCGTTTAGTGCATGGCGGTGTGCACGGCATTTTTTGTAACTTTCCGCACGGCTCCGCTTCCGAAGATGCACGACTTCGAGCCGAATCTGGCTGCATGTTCTCATCACACTGGCACCCAGTTTGTGCGTCTAAATTAGTTTACATTTACAAAAGGACCTTACGATAGCAGACATAAGCCCATTTAATAAAAATAAAGGTCCATGTTTTATAAACATGTTCACGAAACTAAATGAAAATGTTAAAGCAACACTAAAGAACTTTTCCTCTTCGGTCGCCCTACAGGTTGGAAGCGGAATTGTCCATTACTGCTGTCGTAAATAATTTAGCCTACCGTCGCACACACGCTAGCTGTTCATCCAGCACCGGCTTCGGAATGAACGATGTCCACAGACAAGGTAGATACAGTATGTTGCATGATTTTATGAAAGTATGATGTATTGTGACATCAGAAACGAAGAAAAACGAAATAATGACTATTGTAACGCTTGCCGTAAAGCAAGTCAAGTTTGTAGTTTCTTATATCTCATTCGAAATGATGTTTTATTAACAAAGTTCGGGAGGAGCACGTTCAGATATTAACATGAGTGGAGAGCACTCAGCAATCGACGATAAGAGGTGTATATATATTCAGCAGTCTCACCTCAATTTATTGACAGTTTAGCAGCATCCCTCCACCACCCCTTCTCCACCCCTTCTCCACACCTCTAGTCCTAACTCTGGGTTTGGGCCGAACTCCGAGCTCAGAGTCCTCCCCCCCCGCAAAGCGAATGCAGAAGTGCCTTTCACCCTGTTACGTTGGAAACATTATTTTAAGTTCTTTAGTGTTGCTTTAAGGTAGCCCTAACCTAACCCTAGATGACAATCACTCGAGTTTAGCACAACGGCGAGCGCGTCAGGGATGAACGCCTCATGCGTTTGTGGAGGCTCGCGCTGCGGAGACAAGGCTTCACACGAGCGCAGCGGTCAGCTCATGTTAGAGAAACACGCGTTCTGTGTGAACGAGCTCTAGTCCGTGACCTCTGATCGTTCAGCTGTGATGTTTGACCCTCAGAACCAAACATGCTTGTGGATCTTCAGTTCTGCACTCCACACTTGTCCATTATGCGTCCACAGGCCTCCAGGACCAGAAGCCTGAGAGAGAAGGTCCTCCTCTGAACATCCGAGGTGAGTCTCCTGCGTTTAAGTGTTGGTCCGCGTGTGGATCTCGTCTCTCTGAGGGTCAGTGTTGTCCCTCGTCTCTGCAGGTGTTCTTCTGCACGTGCTGAATGACGCTCTGGGGTCGGTGGTGGTGGTCGTGGCGTCGGCTCTGTTCTATGTGTGGCCCCTGGCCCCTGAGAGCCCGTGCAACTGGCAGTGTTACGTTGACCCCAGTCTGACCCTCGTCATGGTGGCCATCATCATGTCCACCGCCATTCCACTGGTCAAAGAAACCGCTGGAATCCTGTTGCAGATGAGTCCGGCTGACCTGCGGCTGAGCCCCGTCCGTGAGTTCACCAGCACACACACACACACACACACACACACACACACTCTGATGAGTCCGGCTGACCTGCGGCTGAGCCCCGTCCGTGAGTTCACCAGCACACACACACACACACACACACACACACACACACACACACACTCTGATGAGTCCGGCTGACCTGTGGCTGAGCCCCGTCCGTGAGTTCACCAGCACACACACACACACACACTCTGATGAGTCCGGCTGACCTGCGGCTGAGCCCCGTCCGTGAGTTCACCAGCACACACACACACACACACTCTGATGAGTCCGGCTGACCTGCGGCTGAGCCCCGTCCGTGAGTTCACCAGCACACTCACACACACACACACACACACACACACACGCTCACACACACACACACACACACACACTCTGATGAGTCCGGCTGACCTGCGGCGGAGCCCCGTCCGTGAGTTCACCAGCACACACACTCTCAGACACACACACACACACTGATGAGTCCAGCTGACCTGTGGCTGAGACAAGAACAAATGTGGGCGGGGCTTGATTGTGTCTGTGGGGAATTGATTGGATGATTGGATAGTTGTGGTTTGCTATTGGCTGATCTCATGTGAGTGACAGGTTAAAGCCCCGCCCTCGTTGTCAGAGAAGAGAAGAGATGCTGCAAGAGGAACTTATTCTCATTCAAGATTACCAGGAACAGGAGTTTAAAACACTGATGAATCATTTAGAATAAACACTGAGATATTCCATAAATGTCTATTGTGGTTTCATGCTGACATTAATGGAAAAGCTTCCCACTCATGACGCTTGTTTTTGTGTGTGTGTCCCAGTGGAGAGTGTGTGCAAACTCCCCGGCGTGACGAGCGTTCACGAGGCTCACGTGTGGGAGCTGGCTAAAGGGCGTAACGTGGCGACGCTGCACGTACGAGTGTGTCCGGAGCTGGCGGATCTGAGCTGGGCGGCGGGGCCGGCGGGGCGGGTCGGGCTCCACGGCCAGATCCTGCAGGTGTTCCACCGGGCCGGGGTCCACAGCGTGACGGTGCAGCTGGAGCGGGCCGAGGGAGAGACGGACACCGGGCACTGCAGCGGAGTGTGTGTGTCGCCCGCCTGCGTCAAGCTCTCCTGCTGTCCTGCCGGTTCCACCTCAGTGAGTGTGTGTGACGGAAAGCCCTCACTGAGTGTGTGTGACGGAAAGCCCTCACTGAGTGTGTGTGATGGAAACCCCTCCTCGCCCTCGGGGGACGTGGCTGTTGACATGCTGAACGCTGGATCCGCCCTGCTGAGAGACACACACACAGACACACACAGCCTGAAAACACCTGACAAGTGCACCGAAAGCACCAAGTTTTAAAGCTAAAAAGGCTGGTTTTTCAGAAACGCGAAAGATTTTTGTCCTGGACTAAAAACCCACAATGTTTTAGTCTGAGACTGAATCCCAGCCGGATCTAAGGAACAGTCCTGTGATATTCTGCAGAACACAAAAGACTGTTTAAAGGCATAGTTCACCCAAAAAGGAAAATTAGCCCATGATTTACTCGCCCTCAAGCCATCCTAGGTGCATATGACATTCTTCTGTCAGACGAACACAATCAGTTATATTAAAAAATGTCCTGGGAATGGCCATCTGTTTTGAAGTCCATAAAAGTGCATCTATTCATCATAAAAGTGCATCTATCCATCATAAAAGTGCGTCTATCCATCATAAAAGTGCGTCTATCCATCATAAAAGTGCGTCTA
>CM038641.1:35055134-35067634 GCA_021554675.1 Leuciscus idus | reverse complement strand
TCCACCTCCATGCTTCACGGTTGGGATGGTGTTCTTGGGGTTGTACTCATCCTTCTTCTTCCTCCAAACACGGCGAGTGGAGTTTAGACCAAAAAGCTCTATTTTTGTCTCATCAGACCACATGATATGACCTTCTCCCATTCCTCCTCTGGATCATCCAGATGGTCATTGTCAAACTTCAGACGGGGCTGGACATACGCTGGCTTGAGCAGGGGGACCTTGCGTGCGCTGCAGGATTTTAATCCATGACGGCGTAGTGTGTTACTAATGGTTTTCTTTGAGACTGTGGTCCCAGCTCTCTTCAGGTCATTGACCAGGTCCTGCCGTGTAGTTCTGGGCTGATCCCTCACCTTCCTCATGATCATTGATGCCCCACGAGGTGAGATCTTGCATGGTGCCCCAGACTGAGGGAGATTGACCGTCATCTTGAACTTCTTCCATTTTCTAATAATTGCGCCAACAGTTGTTGCCTTCTCACCAAGCTGCTTGCCTACTGTCTTGTAGCCCATCCCAGCCTTGTGCAGGTCTACAGTTTTATCCCTAATGTCCTTACACAGCTCTCTGGTCTTGGCCATTGTGGAGAGGTTGGAGTCTGTTTGATTGAGTGTGTGGACAGGTGTCTTTTATACAGGTAACGAGGTCAAACCAGTGCAGTTAATACAGGTAATGAGTGGAGAACAGGAGGGCTTCTTAAAGAAAAACTAACAGGTCTGTGAGAGCCGGAATTCTTACTGGTTGGTAGGTGATCAAATACTTATGTCATGCAATAAAATGCAAATTAATTATTTAAAAATCATACAATGTGATTTTCTGGATTTTTGTTTTATATTCCGTCACTCACAGTTGAAGAGTACCTATGATAAACATTATAGACTTCTACATGCTTTGTAAGTGGGAAAACCTGCAAAATCGGCAGTGTATCAAATACTGGTTCTCCACACTGTATATAATATATCATATATATATATATATATATATATGTTTTATACACAGACACACATTCTACATGTGCAGATAAACTGAACTGGACAAAATATTGAAAAGAAACACAGAACATTGATTTATTGGAGTATTGATTATAGATTACAGTGATTGAATATACCTGAGTGATCGTGAGGGTTGTACATGTGCATTGTGTGTGTGAACTGATCACAGTGAGCTGGTCTTCCTCCATCACACACCAGGACAGAGGAGGAACACCAGAGGTCAAAGGTCAGGCTGACGGGACTCAGGTTTGGCCAGTTATTCTGTAATCTAGTGAATTGGTAAGTCAGCGTTTGCCCTGATATAAATGCGGATTGTCTGAATCTTCTCTCCAGCTGAAGAAAGCCTTCGTTCTGTTGATGGTGTGTGTGTGTGTGTGTGTGTGTAAGAGCCGCGAAAGCTGTGAGAACACACTCCTGATGTTAACAACACTTCAACATTACTCTCCACGAGCACTCAAAGCTAATGATGTGCTCGGCTGTGATCCATTACTATAAAATAAATAAATAATTCAAAGAAAACAGAGACAATTAAACACAATACCTCTTTAAAATAAAGCTGTAGCTCGTGATTAAAACATACAGAGCCACACGTGACATAAGGAAAATATGTATATCAACAATTAGTTCCCACTACTTAATAGTGCGTCAGCTCGTTTTACTAATTCATGCCCTCGACTTATGTGAAATCGTGCGCACGATATAATAATTCGTTTGATTTAGTAAAAGGAGGTAACAAATTATCATATCATGTGCACAATGTACTTCAAACTAAAACGAGGGAAAGATTATTGAGGCCACGATATCTATATTTGTGTCCGCATGTCGTGCGCGGCTGGACTGAGCTGCTAAAACACCAGGAGACTAACGAGACTGAGAGAGAGGAGGGCATTAGAGACGCGAGCAGAGAGTCCTCAGGTACGTATGGAAGCTTGTTTCTGCCACTGAATAAAAAATAACAACGATAATCGGAAATTTTCTCACAACTGCGCGTTTATATCTTACAACATTTTTTCTCAGAATTGCGTTTACATTTTGCAATTTTGACTTTGTCTCGCAATCCTGTTATCTTGCTTTCAACACAGAATCAAGGTAATTGTGACTTTTTATCTCGCAATTGCAAATCACGTTTTATATCTTATGAGATAAAAAGTTGCAATTACCTTTTTTTTAACTCCATGGTGGAACAAGCTTTCACAGGCATGACATTCGTTCGCACAGTGATAAATGTAGCGCTCGCATGATGTGTGTATAATGCCAGAGAATGAGTGGAATCCCTCTGTCACATTAGGAGCTGCGCTTCTTCTTCTCGCCAGCAGGAGGCGCTGTGGCCGATCGCTAACATGCTAACACACACGCCAGCGTCTCCTCACTCCTCCTTCTCCTCCACTCCTCCTCCCCGCGAGCTCCAGTAGCGGTGGCACGCCAGCTCCATCAGCTCCACCCCCCCCGTGACCCTCTGCTGACCCAGGAAGAAGACCACCATGAGCAGGAAGTAGATGCGTACGGGAACCCAGAGCCACAGGCTGAGGCAGGAGGCGCTGATGATGCCGGTCCAGAACACCAGCGAGCCGGCTTTGATGAGGGACACCCTGAGCTGGCTCTTACAGGGCGGCACGCGGGCCTCTGGCTCGTCGAAGCGGCGCGGGTCGGCCCGGTAGAACTCGCTGAGCCGGTTCTCCTTCTCCCGCCAGCGCTCCTGACACCACAGCTGGAGGTCCGGTGAACATCTGGGCAGAACCGACACAGCGTAGCGGCGCACGTGGAAGTGGATCTCGCGGGGGAACAGGCCCAGGACCAGGTGCCGCTCCGTCTGAGGGATGTTCTGCGGATACGCCACCGTTATATCGTGGACCGCGTCCAGGTTATCTCCTGCCAGGGGAAATAATTTAATCAGAGTTGTGTGGAACTCATTACAAGTAACTTGAGTTATGTAATCAGATTACTTAAAGTAACGCATTACTTTTTCAATTTACAACAAAATATCTAAGTTGCTTTTTCAAATACGTAACACTCGTTACTTTTTCACATTTATTGACTGACAGCTCTCCTGTGCTCATGTTGAGAGAAATAAAGTGAGGAGGTGTGTGTGTGTGTGTGTGTGTGTGTGTGTGTGTGTGTAAACATGATGGTTATTGGTGGGCCATTTATATGGATACACCGCAACAACATGGGAATGGCTGGTGACACCAAAGTCCCGTTTGTGGCACACCAGTACATGTGAGGGGGCAAACTCCTCAAGATGGGTGGTGACCATGACATATACTAATGTGCCACAAACAGGACCTCAATATCACCAACCACTCCCATGCCACCACGGTGTATCCATATAAATGGCCCACCCTGTAGTTCTAGACTAAACGTGAACATGCATTTACGAAAACATTAAGTGTTCCTCAAAATGAATAAAAACAGTAAAATGCAATCTCAGAATTGTACCCAAAATTTATAATTAACTATATTAAATTACACAAATATACTTTATGAATTTAATCTCACTTTATTAACCAATGTCTTTGCTGCTGACCTTCAATTATCTAATTCAACCATACTAATAAGCAAAAATGACTTTAGATTAGATTTGGAAATAAGAGTGTTGAACAACTTCTCCAGTCTCCTATTGATCTTTAATCCAGAATAGCTGAAAGGTTTGTTTGAGCCCCTACTGTACACTACTGTACTCTACTGTTCTCTACCTCTACTGTACTCTACCTCTGCTGTACTGTATCTCCACTGTACTGTACCTCTACTGTACTCCACCTCTGCTGTACTGTATCTCCACTGTACTGTACCTCTACTGTACTCTACCTCTACTGTACCTCTACTGTACTGTATCTCCACTGTACTGTACCTCTACTGTACTCTACCTCTACTGTACCTCTACTGTACTGTATCTCCACTGTACTCTACCTCTACTGTACCTCTACTGTACTCTACCTCTACTGTACTGTATCTCCACTGTACTGTACCTCTACTGTACTCTACCTCTACTGTGCCTCTACTGTACTGTACCACTACTATACTCTACCTCTACTGTACCTCTACTGTTCTCTACCTCTACTGTACCTCTAGTGTACACCACTGTACTCTACCTCTGTTGTACTGTGCCTCTACTGTACCTCTACCTCTGCTGTACTGTACCTCTACTGTACACCACTGTACTCTACCTCTGTTGTACTGTGCCTCTACTGTACCTCTACCTCTGCTGTACTGTACCTCTACTGTACCTCTAGTGTACACCACTGTACTCTACCGCTGTTGTACTGTGCCTCTACTGTACCTCTACTGTACTCTACCTCTACTGTACCTCTACTGCACACTACTGCACTCTACCGCTACTGTGCTCTACTGTACTCTACCTCTGCTGTACTCTACCTCTACTGTACCTCTACTGCACACTACTGCACTCTACCGCTACTGTACACTACTGTACTCTACCTCTGCTGTACTCTACCTCTACTGTGCACTACTGTACTCTACAGTACCTCTAGTGTACACTACTGTACTCTACCTCTACAGTACCTCTAGTGTACACCACTGCACTCTACCTCTGCTGTACTGTACCTCTACTGTACACTACCTCTGCTGTACTGTACCTCTACTGTACACTACCTCTGTTGTACTGTACCTCTACAGTACACTACTGTACTCTAACTCTACCTCTACTGTACTCTAACTCTACTGTACACTAACTCTACTCTACCTCTACTGTACTCTACCGCCCTCTACCGCTACTGTGCTCTACTGTACTCTGCCTCTGCTGTACCTCTACTGTACTCTGCCTCTACTGTACTCTGCCTCTACTGTACTGCACACTACTGTACACTGCTGTACTGTACCTCTACTGTACTCTACGGTACACTGCTGTACTGTACCTCTACTGTAC
Organism: Leuciscus idus; assembly: GCA_021554675.1. Lineage (NCBI taxonomy): Eukaryota > Metazoa > Chordata > Actinopteri > Cypriniformes > Leuciscidae > Leuciscus > Leuciscus idus. Next base: position 35,062,765 of record CM038641.1, on the reverse strand, counting down.
TCTACCTCTACTGTACACTACTGTACTCTAATTCTACCTCTACTCTACCTCTACCTCTACTGTACTCTACCTCTACTCTACCTCTACTGTACTCTACCTCTACTGTACACCTCTGTACTCTGCTGTACTCTACCTCTACTGTACTCTACCTCTACTGTACACCTCTGTACTCTGCTGTACTCTACCTCTACTGTACTCTACCTCTACTGTACACTACTGCCCTCTACCGCTACTGTGCTCTACTGTACTCTGCCTCTGCTGTACTCTACCTCTACTGTACTGTATCTCCACTGTACTGTACCTCTACTGTACTCTACCTCTACTGTGCCTCTACTGTACTGTACCATTACTATACTCTACCTCTACTGTACTGTACACTACTGTACTGTACCTCTACTGCACTCCACCTCTACTGCACCCTACCTCTACTGTACACTACTGTACTCCACCTCTACTGTACACTACTGTACTCCACCTCTACTGTACACTACTGCCCTCTACCGCTACTGTGCTCTACTGTACTCTACCTCTACTGTACTCTACCTCTACTGTACTGTATCTCCACTGTACTGTACCTCTACTGTACTCTACCTCTACTGTGCCTCTACTGTACTGTACCATTACTATACTCTACCTCTACTGTACTGTACACTACTGTACTGTACCTCTACTGTACTGTACCTCTACTGCACTCCACCTCTACTGCACCCTACCTCTACTGTACACTACTGTACTCCACCTCTACTGTACTCTACCTCTACTGTACACTACTGTACTCCACCTCTACTGTACTCTACTGTACTCTACCTCTATCAGTTATGATGGACACTGACCCACACTGTGATGAAAACAGCAAATCTATGTTTGATAAAAACTAACGTTTCTACAGAATGCTGTTTTTGCAGTAAGGAAGCCCCTAGAATTATATTTAGAACATGTGTGTATATATGATGACCTCTGACCTTTCCGCAGCGTGTCCACGATGAAGGTGAATCCGGTGGTGCGAGGATGAAGAACGTACTCGTACTTCGGAAGACCATTTTTCTCAGCAAACTCGTCACTCCTGGCGCGAGTGTTTTCTGCACGGAACAATGAAGAGCCGAAGATGAATCCAGGATCATAAACTTCAGTAATCACATGATCTGAGTCACATGATCTGAGTCACATGATCTGAGTCACATATAGAGTTAAACATCCTCTCTGCGACTTCACATCACTCCTGCACAAGTCTAAAGCATTACAGAGACATATAGAGATTACAGCCGTTTCATCTCTGCAAATATGCTTTCCTTACTCAGTATTTTTGTCTTGTTTCCAGTCCAAATATCTTCATAAATAAAAATGAATAAAAATTCATAAATCAAGATTTTTTACTACAGTAGTAAATGCCATAAGATAATATGTCTTGTTTTCCAGGGGAATTAATCAAAATTAAGTGAGTTGATGCTTAAAAACAGCAAAATGATCTGTTCCAGATAAAGGCTGTTCTTCTGAACTTTATATTCATCAAAGAATCCTGAAAGAAAATCGTACACAACTGTGTTCAACATTGATAATAATCATAAATGTTTCTTGATCATCAAATCATCATATTAGAGTGATTTGTGAAGGATCATGTGACACTGAAGACTGGAGTAATGATGCTGAAAATTCAGCTTTGATCACAGGAATAAATTACACTTTACTGTATATTCACATAGAAAACAGATGATTTACATTATGATAATATTTCAAATTTTTACTGTATTTTTGATCAAATAAATGCAGCTTTGATGAGCAGAAGAGACTCTTTAAAAACACTAAAAACATAAAAAATCTTACCGATGCAAAACTTTTAAATGGTGTGTGTGTGTGTGTGTGTGTGTGTGTGTGTGTGTGTGTGTCTCACCGGTGAGGTCAGTGCTGCGGTGTGTGTGTGTGTGTGTGTGTGTGTGTGTCTCACCGGTGAGGTCAGTGCTGCAGTGTGTGTGTGTGTGTGTGTGTGTGTGTGTCTCACCGGTGAGGTCAGTGCTGCGGTGTGTGTGTGTGTGTGTGTGTGTCTCACCGGTGAGGTCAGTGCTGTGGTGTGTGTGTGTGTGTGTGTGTGTGTGTGTGTGTGTGTGTGTGTGTCTCACCAGTGAGGTCGGTGCTGCGGTGTGTGTGTGTGTGTGTCTCACTGGTGAGGTCGGTGATGCGGTGTGTGTGTGTGTGTGTGTCTCACCGGTGAGGTCGGTGCTGCGGTGTGTGTGTGTGTGTGTGTCTCACTGGTGAGGTCGGTGATGCGGTGTGTGTGTGTGTGTGTGTGTGTCTCACCGGTGAGGTCGGTGATGCGGTGTGTGTGTGTGTGTGTCTCACCGGTGAGGTCGGTGCTGCGGTGTGTGTGTGTGTGTGTGTGTGTCTCACCGGTGAGGTCGGTGCTGCGGTGTGTGTGTGTGTCTCACTGGTGAGGTCGGTGATGCGGTGTGTGTGTGTGTGTGTGTGTGTGTGTCTCACCGGTGAGGTCGGTGCTGCGGTGTGTGTGTGTGTGTGTGTGTGTCTCACCAGTGAAGTCGGTGCTGCGGTGTGTGTGTCTCACTGGTGAGGTCGGTGCTGCGGTGTGTGTGTGTGTGTCTCACCGGTGAGGTCGGTGCCCTCGGGGAACAGCAGGAGCTGCAGCGGCTCCTTGATGTGGCAGAAATACTGCAGCATGTTGGACATGTGTGTGCGATCTTCCTCCCAGCGGCGGTGGATGAAGATGAAGGAGGCGACCTGCATCGCCCAGCCTGCACACACACACACACACACACACACTTTATAGCAACCTGGACCATAAACTGTAAAAAATCTGTGACGGCCGTCGCCATCTTGTTTGCGCGTCACTCCCGGATAAACGAAAATCTGCAGCGAGGCGGATTAGCTGAGGTGACGTGACGCTAACGCTAGCGCTAGCAGACAAACGGCTAGTATTGACATCAGCGGCAATCCACCTGTCACTCAAGTGGCCACGCCCTTAATTGTGCAGAACTTTAAGGCTTAATATAATTTAAACGGATGAGTTATAAAAATATTCACCCCCTCACAGTCGTCATGAAGAGCAACATTAGAGATATAGACCAAAACCACTTTTTGTACCAGACTATGAACATGAGTATTCCAAAGACACCCGTGAAGTGCAGATCCGTAAACACGCTAACGGCTAATATTACCCACAAACCACTGTGCGCTGTGGACAAGAGGATTTGATTAGAACTACAAACACGAGTAAAAAGTTAAAAAACTACAGACATGGAGGACGCGCGAGTCCGGCGGTTATGCAGAGAGGGTTAGATAAAGGGGTTTGAGTGATTCATTATCAGTATCTAACCTGACCAAAAGATATTTATTCAATGTTGTCCACATTATATTTCATCTGTGATTTTCAGTAAAGATACGTTTAGCCATTAGCTTTTAAATGCATCATTATATTCAAATATTCATTATATTCAAATATTCGCATGACAGACCCGCCACTGCAGATCTACAGTCCACAACATCTCTCTAGCAAATCAAATTCGATTGAATGGAGGATTTTAACTGTGATGGGATGATTGACAGCTCAGTTTGGAGCATGCGTACTCTATTGCTACACACTCAAAAGTATGTACTTTTCTTCACAGAAAGAGTTTAAGGCGTAGTGTAAGTGGGTGAGCTGGCACTCACCGAACCCGGGCACGGCCTTGAGCGCGGCCTTGAGGCAGATCTTCTCCAGACGCAGGTAACTGAAGCGCAGGAGACAACACCACAGGAACATCCAGTCCAGACGCGTGCGGTGGTTCATGATGATCACGCTGCGCTCGCCGGGAACGAACCCGTCACCCGTGATGACCACCTTCACCCCGAACACCAGCTCCAGCAGCGCCTGCACACACACACGCACACACACGCACGCACGCACACGCACTTCTAGTGAGGATCCCACACACAGGTTTATAACTGTACCCCTGGACTGTTAGTAAGCGGATGAGGTGATTCCCATGATGCAGTGCAGTGCCGTACCACGGGGAGCGTGAGCCATGTGGCCACGATACGGTCCGTGATCCAGCGGTACCAGGCCGGCGACACCAGCATGAGCGGCAGAACCGGACCCAGCATGAACACACTCCCGAAGAAACTGCCCAGGAACAGCGTGAGGAGGAAACACAGGCCTCTGACGGACACCGGCGTCATCCCGGCTCCTGCTAACACAACACAACCATTAACACAACACTCCTCCAAACACAACACAACACAACCATTAACACACTCACACTCCTGCAAACACAAGCCTCTGACGGACACCGGCGTCATCCCGGCTCCTGCCAACACAACACAACACTACCATTAACACAACACTCCTCCAAACACAACACAACACAACCACTAACACACTCACACTCCTGCAAACACAAGCCTCTGACGGACACCGGCGTCATCCCGGCTCCTGCCAACACAACACAACACTACCATTAACACAACACTCCTCCAAACACAACACAACACAACCACTAACACACTCACACTCCTGCAAACACAAGCCTCTGACGGACGCCGGCGTCATCCCGGCTCCTGTCAACACAACACAACACAACACAACCATTAACACACTCACACAACTGCAAACACAAGCCTCTGACGGACGCCGGCGTCATCCCGGCTCCTGTCAACACAACACAACACAACACAACCACTAACACACTCACACTCCTGCAAACACAAGCCTCTGACGGACGCCGGCGTCATCCCGGCTCCTGTCAACACAACACAACACAACACAACCATTAACACACTCACACAACTGCAAACACAAGCCTCTGACGGACGCCGGCGTCATCCCGGCTCCTGTCAACACAACACAACACAACACAACCATTAACACACTCACACTCCTGCAAACACAAGCCTCTGACGGACGCCGGCGTCATCCCGGCTCCTGTCAACACAACACAACACAACACAACCACTAACACACTCACACTCCTGCAAACACAAGCCTCTGACGGACGCCGGCGTCATCCCGGCTCCTGTCAACACAACACAACACAACACAACCATTAACACACTCACACAACTGCGAACACAACACAACACAACACAACCATTAACACAACACTCCTGCAAACACAACACAACCATTAAACACACACTCCTGTGGGGTCAGGTGACCAGGTCATTTCTGACATATGGACTTTAATATTAGATTATAATGCAGAAACATGTGAAGCTGCTTTGAAAACACATGTTTTGTGAAAAGCGCTACACAAATATTGAGTTGAACTGATTTAGTTAATGTACTGACCCTGGACCTGTACTGACCTGTACTGACCCTGGACCTGTACTGACCCTGGACCTGTACTGGACCTGTACCCTGATATGATGAATCCGAATCAAATCAAGATCGGGTGAAATCTGTCAGTGATTCTCAACTGTAACTATGACGTGTCTATGATAGCATGTGTCCTGTGCGGATCTCAGCTTTATTACAGTGTACATGAGCGCTCTCCTGTTACCGTACTATAGTCTTCATTTACCCAGATGAAGAGCACTGAATCACAGACTGAAGCGCGGTGGAAACACAGAGACTTCGATCTCATGAACTCATCATTATCTCTTTCCATGACGTCACAGACATCAGCGCTAATGAAGAAGAGCTTCAGTCATTAATGATCTGACAGATGAGTGTGTGTGTGTGTGTGTGTGTGTGTGAACTCTTCACCAGAGACTCGCTTCAGTCATTAATGATCTGACAGATGAGGACAGTGATCATCGCTTCACTGGCTCCATGCTCAGCTGTGTGTGTGTGTGTGTGTGTGTGTGTGTGTGTGTGTGTGTGTGTGTGTGTGTGTAAACTCTTCACCAGAGACTCGCTTCAGTCTCTCACACCCGGTTCCTCAAACCAGGCTTAATCTAGTCCAGACTAAAGTGCATGTTGAGCTGTTTTAACTGGAAGCCCATCTTAAAATATGTCAGTGCCATTGTTTTGTCTCTCAAGATGCTCATGTTTAAGGCAGGTTCAGGGATGCGATATATCGGTATCGGCCGCAATATTTCCTTCAGCTGAGACGCTTCAGATGTTCAACATGACGGTTTTGAATTGATTGAAATAACTTCAAGGAAAACACATACAATGGGGAGAACCAGTATTTGATACACTGCCGATTTTGCGGGTTTTCCCACTTACAAAGCATGTAGAAGTCTGTAATGTTTATCATAGGTACTCTTCAACTGTGAGTGACGGAATCTAGAACAAAAATCCAGAAAATCACATTGTATGATTTTTAAATAATTAATTTGCATTTTATTGCATGACATAAGTATTTGATCACCTACCAACCAGTAAGAATTCCGGCTCTCACAGACCTGTTAGTTTTTCTTTAAGAAGCCCTCCTGTTCTCCACTCATTACCTGTATTAACTGCACTGGTTTGACCTCGTTACCTGTATAAAAGACACCTGTCCACACACTCAATCAAACAGACTCCAACCTCTCCACAATGGCCAAGACCAGAGAGCTGTGTAAGGACATCAGGGATAAAACTGTAGACCTGCACAAGGCTGGGATGGGCTACAAGACAGTAGGCAAGCAGCTTGGTGAGAAGGCAACAACTGTTGGCGCAATTATTAGAAAATGGAAGAAGTTCAAGATGACGGTCAATCTCCCTCGGTCTGGGGCACCATGCAAGATCTCACCTCGTGGGGCATCAATGATCATGAGGAAGGTGAGGGATCAGCCCAGAACTACACGGCAGGATTAAAATCCTGCAGCGCACGCAAGGTCCCCCTGCTCAAGCCAGCGCATGTCCAGGCCCGTCTGAAGTTTGCCAATGACCGTCTGGATGATCCAGAGGAGGAATGGGAGAAGGTCATATCATGTGGTCTGATGAGACAAAAATAGAGCTTTTTGGTCTAAACTCCTCTCGCCGTGTTTGGAGGAAGACGAAGGATGAGTACAACCCCAAGAACACCATCCCAACCGTGAAGCATGGAGGTGGAAACATAATTCTTTGGGAATGCTTTTCTGCAAAGGGGACAGGGCGACTGCACAGTATTGAGGGGAGGATGGATGGGGCCATGTATCGCGAGATCTTGGCCAACAACCTCCTTCCCTCAGTAAGAGCATTGAAGACGGGTTGTGGCTGGGTCTTCCAGCATGACAACGACCCGAAACACACAGCCAGGGCAACTAAGGAGTGGCTCCGTAAGAAGCATCTCAAGGTCCTGGAGTGGCCTAGCCAGTCTCCAGACCTGAACCCAATAGAAAATCTTTGGAGGGAGCTGAAAGTCCGTATTGCCCAGCGACAGCCCCGAAACCTGAAGGATCTGGAGAAGGTCTGTATGGAGGAGTGGGCCAGAAGCCCTGCTGCAGTGTGTGCATCTCTGTAATTGCAAACAAAGGTTTCTGTACCAAATATTAAGTTCTGCTTTTCTGATGTATCAAATACTTATGTCATGCAATAAAATGCAAATTAATTATTTAAAAATCATATGTGTCTATAATTCTACAGATTCAATCATGATTATTGAGAAATCAAACCCTCAACACATCTTCCTATACGAGATGCTTTTAACTAATAAATAAATAATGAATATTTCAGCCGGATGAAGAAGAGCAGAATCACAGGCATCAGTTACAGCAACACATCAGCATATAATACAATA
>CM038641.1:35042634-35050134 GCA_021554675.1 Leuciscus idus | reverse complement strand
GAGCTTGAGTGAGTATCCCAGAGCTTGAGTGAGAGCTTGAGTGAGTATCCCAGAGCTTGAGTGAGTATCCCAGAGCTTGAGTGAGAGCTTGAGTGAGTATCCCAGAGCTTGAGTGAGTATCCCAGAGCTACGCGGATCGTTTACTATTTCCAGTGAAAATTCGAAGTGCCACTGCGTGCTGGTGGAGGATTTCATCAGAACTACAAACAAGAATAAAACAACTACAAACATGGCAGATGTGTGAGACAGACGGTTCAGGTCTAGAGTGAGTGAATGTCTAATCTGATGAAATATTGAATGTTCTCTGCGTTATATTTCATCTGCAACAACATTGTGGACTTTTATGAAGATACATTAACGATTAAATGCATTATTATGCAAACACATGGATAGGATATTAACTGTGATAGATGATTGACAGGTATGCTAATGCACAACAGATGTGTTTGCCTTCGCAGAGACCGACGGCCGACCACAGAAACACACACACGTACACACATGCAGAAATGTTTTCATGTTTTCATTTAGCAGAGCTCTAGTGTGTTGGAGATGCTCTGCTCGCTACGGGTTCAGAACTGAGTTAGCTTGATAAATAACCCACAGTCGTTCAGCAGAGAGAGCTGAGCTCAGGAGAGGAAGTGTGTGTGTGTGTGTGTGTGCTAGTTTAGAGGTGAGCCTGTGGAGACAGGAAGACATGTGCGGTTAGTGCGACTAAATACAGTACACGTGCACACTCACAACACACACAGCACACTCACAACACACACATGCACACTCATGCACACTCACAACACATGATTCACAACACACACATGCACACTCACTCACAACACACACATGCACACTCACAACACACACATGCACACTCACACACACAATGCACAACACACACATGCACACTCACTCACAACACACACATGCACACTCACACACACAATGCACAACACACACATGCACACTCACGACAACACACACATGCACACTCACGACAACACACACATGCACATTCACAACACACACCTGCACACTCACAACACACTCATGCACACTCACACACTCACAACACACACCTGCACACTCACAACACACACATGCACACTCACACACTCACAACACACACCTGCACACTCACAACACACACATGCACACTCACACACTCACAACACACACATGGACACTCACAACACACACATGCACACTCACAACACACACCTGCACACTGACAACACACACATGCACACTCACACACTCACAACACACACATGGACACTCACAACACACACATGCACACTCACAACACACACCTGCACACTGACAACACACACATGCACACTCACACACTCACAACACACACATGCACACTCACAACACACACATGGACACTCACAACACACACACTTGCACACTCACACACTCACAACACACACCTGCACACTCACAACACACACATGCACACTCACAACACACACATGGACACTCACAACACACACATGCACACTGACAACACACACATGCACACTCACAACACACACATTGACACTCACAACACACACATGGACACAACACACACACTTGCACACTCACAACACACACATGCACACTCACAACACACACATGCACACTCACAACACACACATGCACACTCACAACACACATGTTCTGTAGGAAGTCACGTTTAAAGCATTCATTTATCAATTCAAATCAAAGTATAAACAAGTCATACTGTCTAAGTACAGGATGGAAGAATGTCCTTAAGTGTGGAAAGGGAATTAGCTGCAGAGCAATCTATTTATGTTGTATTTTTGTGACTGGCAAACTAAAAAGATAATATAAGATAATAAAGATAATATAATTAAACTATTCATAATTATAAACAATTGTGGCCATTAAATGCATTGAATTCATAACAATAAGGAACAAAAGATCAAATGAAAAGATTGGGGACTAGTTGTTACTGGTAATGATGGGTTTTTGTACTTATTGAAGAGTCTTCTTTCCTTGTCTTGGAATCAGCAGAATGGTTGTGAGTTAATATTGTTGATTGTATAGTCACTGGAATAGGACAATATAAATATGTGTCAATTGTCTTATTGATTATAGTAAATGTATCTACTGCTCAAATGTATAAAAGTGGGTAGGATGTATAAAAGTGGGTAGGTGTCAATAAGCTTAAGCTTCTGTCTAACTCAATTCAGATGCTCAAATAAATAAATAAAGACAAAAAAAAAAAAACTCAAACACTTTGCGACTCAAATCAGGATAAAGACGTTCTCCGAGCATCTCGTTAACACTGAGATGTTCACATTCTCCAAATTTCTTCCAAGTTCAAATAAAGGTTAATTAAAAGGGAAGTTGCGCTGGTGTTTCTCCTCTATAGTGACATATATCCGAGTGAAACGCTTCAGGAACAAGAACAAATGTGGGCGGGGCTTGATTGTGTCCGTGGGGAGATTGGATTGGCTGTTTGTGGTTTGCTATTGGCTGATCTCATGTGAGTGACAGGTTAAAGCCCCGCCCTCGTCATCAGAGAAGAGAAGAGATGCTGCAAGAGGAACTTATTCTCATTCAAGATTATTAACACAATAATGATGTGCACCTATAAATCATTTACAATAAACACTGCAATATTACAGTAAAAAAACAAACAAGAATTGTTCAGTTTGATTCGATGGGGACTTTAAGAGTGTGAAAAGAGGCTCAGGAAACACCGGTTTGGAAAGCACAGGTTTATTTACAGCTTCTGTGAGTCACAGAGAGAAAGTGGCGTACACACAGAGCGAGAGAAACTCCCTGAGTCTTCATGAGGAGGGACAGAAGTGATCAAACACATCTATATATATGTGTGTGTGCGACATGGAGACAAACACAGGCGGATCTAAAACCCATAACTCCAGGAGACGGGTCAGTTCTGCGGTCACATGATGTGCAGATTATCATTACATGAACACACACACACAGCTGATGATGCGGAACACACTGCAGACTAACTCTTATCACCATAACTCATCTAGTGTGTGTGTGTGTGTGTGTGTAGGTATAGGACATGTATACACATGTATAATTTGTATGCATTCTTATTAAGTTCATTTTATTTAATCATTTAATTTGATTATTTTTCACGTTTATGTCTTCATGTCTTTATGTATTAAAACAACAAGTATGACTTGTACTTCTAACCTTCAGGAATGAGGGCAATGTGAAATCTTGTTTCAACACATCGTATTGTTAATGGTTCCCTGTTTATGTAAAACTTAATAAAAAAGAAGAAAAATGAAGAAAAAACAAAAGACTTCTTACCGGTAATTCCTCTAGAACTGAGAATATTTACAGTAAAATCTACATGTCATTATTGGCATCGCTCTCATTTGGAAGAAGATCTGTGTGTTGTAAAGAGAAGCGTGTAAATGTCAGGACAGACTCACATCATCATCATCATCATCATCATCATCTCCTCGTGTGTGTGTGTGTGTGTGTGTGTGTGTGTGTGTGTTTGTGAGTGATCTCTCTAATGCTGAGAGTTCTGCTCTTCTTCTTCATCTTCCTCGTTCTCCAGGATCTCTATCCAGCGAATCGTGTGTGTGTGTGTGTCTCTAATGCTGAGAGTTCTGCTCTTCCTCCTCCTCCTCCTCTTCCTCGTTCTCCAGGTTCTCCAGGATCTCCTCGGGCCAGCGCAGTTCTCCGCTCTCCACTTCTCCTTCGGTCGGCTCCACCACGATCGACGGCAGCCGGTCCTTCAGTTTACAGCAGCGCTCGAAGTCTGACGGGTCCGGGAAGATCTGACACACACACACACACACACACACACACACACACAGAACATCAGTTTTACCTTCTCCAAACACACACACTTGCAGTCTTTACTCTCGTCTACTTGTATGACGTGTTTCCTCTGTTTGGCTCTAGTGTTCTAATAGGCGTAAACACTGCAGGTGTGTGTAGAACTTCTGATTACTCGATGCGACACACTTATAGTTTTGCAAAAATGCAAGTGTTTACAGAGCTTTTATTTATTATATTTTCAATACTTTGCATTTTAAAATAAACGTCTGCATGTCTGTTCAGTAGTCGCTGTGTAACTAACAGAAGACACACATGTAAAATTGTGCTGCTTCTAATTATCAGCGGTCCACAACCTTTTTTGCGCCACGGACCGGTTTAATATCAGACAATATTTTCACGGACTGGCCTTTAAGGTGTGGCGGATAAATACAACAAAATAAAATGATACGACCGGCATAAAAACTGGGGTATTTTTAAAATATAATAATAAACGTGAATCCAATGTGTAGGCCTACTCGCAACTTTATTAGCAGCGTCCTCGTAACATCACGCCTAAAGACAACTGAGAAAGCCTGAACACAAACACAATGCCCCCAAAAGAAAAAAAAATCTCCATGTTTTCGGTGCTGATGCGGTGCTGACGCGTTCATGTAACATGTAAGGGTGGCGCTGCCAATAAAGCACCTAAAAGCTGTCATGAACCGGCAAAAGTAATGATTATGAATATGTCAAATATAACAGGAGACATTTTAATTGTTTATTAATAAACAAGTGTTTTCTGTGTCAGTGTCGGCCGCAAAGATGAAGTTGACGATGCTGACTCGCGATCTTCGCAGTAGTGAACGCGCCAGAGAGAAACGCACATTTCATACGGATGACATAAGCAGAGAACAGTCCGTTTTCTTACGTTTTGAATTGTTCCGTTTCAAGCTTTCTATACATGTCTCAGGTCTGTGAGGCAAGTAGGCTACCTTATACGCTGAGTTTCGGTTCATTAATGAGACAAGCTCCAGTTCACGCGCCGGCGCCTCCGTGTCCTGATTATCTATTTTCTACTATATTTACTTCTTATTTATTAAATCCAGGCAATTGGTTGATGAAACGATAAAATTAATACAAAACGAAATTAAATTTAAAGATAGGCTTTGTGCTTTCTGCTTGAGGTCTCTGTGAAAGTTTTAAAGCAGTCTTTTAGTGCCGCTTTCAGAGCGCTCACGTCTGTAACGGAGAACTGTCCCGTCCGTAACATTACATTACATAACAATACATTTCTAAATAAATGCGACTTATAGTCCAGTGCGACTTAGGCTATATATGTTTTTTCTTCTTCATGGCGCATTTTTTGAATGGAGCGACTTATAGTCCAGAAAATACGGTAAGTTATTTATTCTTTCTGTGCGGCCCGGTACCAAATGTGGCCCGGGGGTTGGGGACCCCTGAATTAAGTGATAAAAGCAGGTGCACACACACAGACTCAACACTGTGTTTTACTAACAATTTATATGTATCTAATTAATTTAAATTACAGTGGAATGTTTTCCTCAACATCTCCTGATTTCAGGGCACGAGTTCCCGAACATAATGCATGATGGGAATTCAGTGGTGTAACTGTGTTTTAAAAAGTGGGTGGGACGGGGGGCGTTGCTAACACAATGCTAAATCATAGATGTATGTACAATAACATTACGATGTCCAGCAATCGATTTAAATAGTACATTGGATTTAATTAGTTGTTTAATGAGATCTAATATATGTTGTTAGTGGTGGGAATTTTCACGTGAATAAATTCAAAGATCCGATAAATTAAGCGTGTATTTAAATGGTCCAGTGGCAGAACTTTTGCCAAGCGTGTCAGAGGTTCCTCTGGGTTCTAAGCCGCACTCGTATAGGGTTTTTTTTCTCTCTCGTCTAAACCGATTATATTTATCAGTGGTTGTATCAGGCAGGGACACGTTTGTGTGCATTCTGTTTTGTGATTTCACCGGAACGAATAGAGTCTCCACAACGGATGGAAGCGCGCGTCCGAGTGAAGACTGTGTGCGAGCCACAAGAGAACACAGTATCAGCGCCACTGATCACAGCAGCAACGAGCACTTTGATCACTTGATTTAAAAAACAACACATTTCAGCGCTAGATCGCCTTATATTTAACAAACGAACTAAATGAATGCTCTGCTAGTTAACTGGAGATGTTTTATTTATTTGTATTGGTACATTTGTGCCGTGAGATGTTTCAAAAGTGGTGGACATGTCCCACCCGCAGATTACGCCTATGGATGGGATACACTCCGAAGCGGTATAGGAGATAGTGTGTGTGTGTGTTTAGCGTATAGGAGATAGTGTGTGTGTGTTTAGCATTTAGGAGATAGTGTGTGTGTGTTTAGCGTATAGGAGATAGTGTGTGTGTGTTTAGCGTATAGATAGTGTGTGTGTGTTTAGCGTATAGGAGATAGTGTGTGTGTGTGTGTTTAGCGTATAGGAGATAGTGTGTGTGTGTGTGTGTTTAGCGTATAGGAGATAGTGTGTGTGTTTAGCGTATAGGAGATAGCAGGGCTCTCAAGTGTCACGCATTGAGCGTGACAGTCACTCATTTCGGTCTTTTGTCACACTCTCCCGCCACACATTATATTTCTCACGCAGAAAAACTATTTATATATGCCGCAGCGCGCAAAATGTCTCTGGACGCGCCGCCCTTATATGGAACCCGGAATCAAGCGCGCGCGTCTCCCCTCGAGCCTGCCGCTTATCAGCTGCCAATCAAAAAGAAGAAGCAGCCTACACAATAATAGCCAATCAGAATATAGCACTATTGTATCTGGGTGAGATTTAACGCAACAACCAATGAAATGAAGCACATCCTGGAATTGTTCGCGGGCATCTTCTTCGTTCACCCACAGAAACCACTGGAGCTCCGAGCATCAATTCGAGCAGCAGAGTAAGTCATGATCTCCTGTTTTAATGTTTCAACAAATGCACAATTTGTTTGAGATAAACAATGACAACTTGACTGCTTGTAAGAGAATGTTTCCCAGATAATTAGCATCAGTTGTTTATGAGTGTATATAACTTAACCTACAGTTTTTTACAGCCTGTAACATTACACTGACAACACCTGCTCAAAACAAGTCATTTCCTAATTCATATTATCGCTATCACACAATGACTGACTTATTGTCACATTAACCCCGACCCCCCCCAACCCCCAAAGCATATATGAGATAGTGTGTGTGTGTTTAGCGTATAGGAGATAGTGTGTGTGTGTGTGTGTGTTTAGCGTATAGGAGATAGTGTGTGTGTGTTTAGCGTATAGGGTATAGGAGATAGTGTGTGTGTGTTTAACGTATAGGAGATAGTGTGTGTGTGTGTGTGTGTTTAGCGTATAGGAGATAGTGTGTGTGTGTGTGTGTGTTTAGCGTATAGGAGATAGTGTGTGTGTGTGTGTGTTTAGTGTATAGGAGATGGTGTGTGTGTGTTTAGCGTATAGGAGATAGTGTGTGTGTGTTTAGCGTATAGGAGATAGTGTGTGTGTGTGTTTAGCGTATAGGAGATGGTGTGTGTGTGTTTAGCGTATAGGAGATAGTGTGTGTGTGTTTAGCGTATAGGAGATAGTGTGTGTGTGTGTTTAGCGTATAGGAGATGGTGTGTGTGTGTGTGTAGCGTATAGGAGATAGTGTGTGTGTTTAGCGTATAGGAGATGGTGTGTGTGTGTTTAGCGTATAG
>CM038641.1:35030134-35040134 GCA_021554675.1 Leuciscus idus | reverse complement strand
GTGTGTGTGTTTAGCGTATAGGAGATGGTGTGTGTGTGTTTAGCGTATAGGAGATAGTGTGTGTGTGTTTAGCGTATAGGAGATAGTGTGTGTGTGTGTGTTTAGCGTATAGGAGATGGTGTGTGTGTGTTTAGCGTATAGGAGATAGTGTGTGTGTGTTTAGCGTATAGGAGATAGTGTGTGTGTGTTTAGCGTATAGGAGATAGTGTGTGTGTGTGTGTGTGTTTAGCGTATAGGAGATGGTGTGTGTGTGTTTAGCGTATAGGAGATAGTGTGTGTGTGTTTAGCGTATAGGAGATAGTGTGTGTGTGTGTGTGTGTGTTTAGCGTATAGGAGATGGTGTGTGTGTGTTTAGCGTATAGGAGATAGTGTGTGTGTGTTTAGCGTATAGGAGATAGTGTGTGTGTGTTTAGCGTATAGGAGATGGTGTGTGTGTGTTTAGCGTATAGGAGATAGTGTGTGTGTTTAGCGTATAGGAGATGGTGTGTGTGTGTTTAGCGTATAGGAGATAGTGTGTGTGTGTTTAGCGTATAGGAGATGGTGTGTGTGTGTTTAGCGTATAGGAGATAGTGTGCGTGTGTTTAGCGTATAGGAGATGGTGTGTGTGTGTGTGTGTTTAG
This sequence comes from Leuciscus idus, assembly GCA_021554675.1. NCBI lineage: Eukaryota > Metazoa > Chordata > Actinopteri > Cypriniformes > Leuciscidae > Leuciscus > Leuciscus idus. Next base: position 35,039,514 of record CM038641.1, on the reverse strand, counting down.
CGTATAGGAGATAGTGTGTGTGTTTAGCGTATAGGAGATGGTGTGTGTGTGTTTAGCGTATAGGAGATGGTGTGTGTGTGTTTAGCGTATAGGAGATAGTGTGTGTGTGTTTAGCGTATAGGAGATGGTGTGTGTGTGTTTAGCGTATAGGAGATGGTGTGTGTGTGTTTAGCGTATAGGAGATAGTGTGTGTGTGTTTAGCGTATAGGAGATGGTGTGTGTGTGTTTAGCGTATAGGAGATAGTGTGTGTGTGTTTAGCGTATAGGAGATGGTGTGTGTGTGTGTGTTTAGCGTATAGGAGATAGTGTGTGTGTTTAGCGTATAGGAGATGGTGTGTGTGTGTTTAGCGTATAGGAGATAGTGTGTGTGTGTTTAGCGTATAGGAGATGGTGTGTGTGTGTTTAGCATATAGGAGATAGTGTGCGTGTGTGTTTAGCGTATAGGAGATGGTGTGTGTGTGTGTGTGTGTGTTTAGCGTATAGGAGATAGTGTGTGTGTTTAGCGTATAGGAGATGGTGTGTGTGTGTTTAGCGTATAGGAGATAGTGTGTGTGTGTTTAGCGTATAGGAGATGGTGTGTGTGTGTTTAGCGTATAGGAGATAGTGTGTGTGTGTTTAGCGTATAGGAGATGGTGTGTGTGTGTTTAGCGTATAGGAGATAGTGTGCGTGTGTGTTTAGTGTGCATTAAGGGCACTTTGGCAGTTTTAAGCCAGTCTTGCGCTCTGTCTGGCCGAGACCATGAGTGTGTGTGTTTAGCGTACCGTGAGAGTGTGTGTGTTTGGACAAGCATCTATCGTTCTTCCTGACGTCCTGAAGTCTCGTTTCGACCGAATTCTGCGTGTATTTTTAGCTCGGCATCATTCAGTGATATACATGGAAACCAATAACAGCATCTGGGCAACTCGCCAGTGGAAAGAACATCAGAACGTGTGTGTGTGTGTGTGTGTGTGTGTGTGTGTGTGTGTGTGTGTGTGCGACCGATGAGAAAGAAAAGGACAAACAGAGCCAGAGATGTTCTATAACAGGACCCGGAGCATGAGACCCGCGTCTGACCCTCGATACACACACACACACACACACACACACACACACCAGCAGAGCCTGAGACTGGAGTGCACACACAACTACACATCAGAACACACACACTAGCAGAACACACACACACACACACTACTGGAGACCGTTCACACACACACCAGCAGAATGTGACCCCAGTGTCATGTTTTGGGATATTCCCATCATGCAGTGCGTTATAGAGCTGACTGAGAATGTTAAAGCTCTGAAAACTGAAGATCAGATTAATGGAGTTATTGTGCATAAAAGAAAGAAGCGATTCTGAACTGAAACGAGTCGTCAGTAATTCAGTCTCACTTCCTGCTGATCCTGCGTAGGTTTGTAACTCATTTGCATAATGTCAGCCAGTGCTCGTGATTGGCTGAGCAGTGTCTCTTAGCCCCGCCCTCAAACACTAGTGTATCTGAGACTGGAGGAGTTTGGTTCGTGTTGTTCATGTGGAGAAGATGCTGTTTTCTGAGATTGATACGGTAAACCCCACGCCATCGTTACTGTTCGTATCACTGAGATCAAGAGCTGAGATTCAGATATGATAATGAGCGTTTGCTTTCTGACCAATCACAGCAGAGCAGCTCTCAGAGAGGCGGGGCTTAGAGAGACTGAATCTTCGATGGAAGCGTTTCAGACACTGAGAAGAGCTGACGCGGCAGTGGAGATCATGAGGACATTAGTGTGTCTGACCTTTGATGCATGTAAACGTTGTAGGGGAAAATAAAATTAGACAATTAGGAACCTTTAAAATAGCATAATTGGGGAACTTTAAAGTGTTATGAATTCAAGTGATTAGACATCCTACTTGTTTATTAAACCATTAAATCAGAAAAAGCTGAATCTGGAAAAAACTAAATTGATTTGATAAAGCCGTGTGTGTGTGTGTGTGTGTGTGTGTGTGTGTGTCAGACGTTACCTGGAAGGTGAGCCGGTCTTTGCTGGGACTGAGCCTCATGTCGTCCATCGGTGTGGAGCTGATCATCACGTCAGTCATCGCGGCACGCTGAGCTGCACACACACACACACACACACACTTAATTTAATATTCTACAATATTATTGATCTTCTGCATTGACAGCATTATATGAGAACTGAGCTGAGCTGGACGATGACATCACGGTTTTCTCCAGAGAGGATATATATATATATATATAAATGAACTAAATTAATACTTTTATTTTTTATTTTTTTACAACAGAAATGAACCATCACTGAACTCACTTCAGCTGGACTGTGACACTTTTCTTCTGGAAACAAACTCTGTTGCATTATTTTCCTGTTATCTCTGTAAAGCTGCTGTGAAACACTCAGTATTGTAAAAAGCGCTGTATAAATAAAGGAGACTGTCACACACACACACACACTCACACGGCAGAATAAGTCTGAGATCAGGATCTAGAGCATCTGTGTGTGTTTGCGCTGGACGCTGAGACTCATTCTGTGTCTGCACTTGTGAAACTACAGTAAAACTTGCAGCCTCTCCTGCAACAGGCATGTTTCTCACACACACACACACACACACACACACACACACACACACACAACATCATACAGGAAGCTGTTCATGAGGCGTCCTGAAGCTCCACCACAGTGGAAACCCCCGAAACACAGCAGCTCTTCTGCATCTGAACCCAAACACACACACACACACCGACACACACACACACTCTCCTGCTCAGAAACACTGAGACTGAACACACACTGACACACACACACACACACACACACACACTCTCCTGCTCAGAAACACTGAGACTGAACACACACTGACACACACACACTGTGTGTGCAAGTTTATATTACATTGTGGGGTCCAGCCAGCGGACCATGGGTCCCCATTGGGTTAGTGTGTGTGTGTGTGTGTGTGTGTGTGTGTGTGATGGGTAGGTTTAGGGGTCAGGTGAGTGTGTGTGTGTGTGTGTGTGTGTGTGTGTGTGTGTGTGTGTGTGTGTGTGTGTGTGTGTGTGATGGGTAGGTTTAGGGGTCAGGTGAGTGTGTGTGATGGGTAGGTTTAGGGGTCAGGTGAGTGTGTGTGTGTGTGTGTGTGTGTGTGTGTGTGTGTGTGTGTGTGTGTTGGGTAGGTTTAGGGGTCAGGTGAGTGTGTGTGTGTGTGTGTGTGTGTAGGTTTAGGGGTCGGGTTAGGGTGTGTGTTGTGTGTGTGTGTGTGAAGCTCACTGGAAATTTCCACTGGCTTCAGGTTCAAACAACAGGGGTCAGAGGTCAACTGTACGAACCGAAGAGCCACTGCACGGTTCTGCTGTATAACCTCTGACCTCTCCGACAGCGGGTCACATGATGCGCTCAAGCTTCCCGCTCATCGGATTTTCCACACTGTCCCAAAAAACCAGCCGGTATCGATCCAGTGACATTGAGTCTACAGCTCAACTCCCCCGACCCCAGCGAGGTTTCAGTCACATGACCGAGACCAGGAGCCGGTGCTTACAGCGCTCGCTCACCACACAATACTCTCAGAATGAGTGACACGAAACCAAACTAGAACACGCAATCTCGATCGCACAACGAGTGTGTTTTACATCCGCAGTCGGGACTGTGTCTTATGCACATTAAACACTTGTGAATAAAGCAGAGTTTCCATCTCACGTGTTCAAGAGAACATCATCATCACTGATACAGAAACCGCTGCAGAATATCAGTAATAAACTGTAAGTTTCTGTAATATGGCTGTTTTTCCCTCCATCATAAACGAGTGTGTGTCGAGCGTCAGGCGTAACACAGTAAACGCTGTCGTGTTCTCTGGCGTTCGGGAACACACTCGTGTGTGTGAGACGCTTCCGGAGGGAATTACACCAAATCATCCTGATCACACACTTCCAGAAACACCAAACCAACATTACAGACGCTGCGACGCCATTGGTCCGCTGGTTACTCCAGTTATCCAATCACAGCCTCCGCTGAGTCACATGAGGTTTGAGGGATTTATTCAGTAAATGTGTTTCTGTCGTAGTTTATGTTAATCGGATAAAACGATCATCCACCTCAGTGGCGTTTCCATCCAGTGCTATTAAATGCAATATCCCAAAATTCACATAATAAACTCAAGTTCATAAAGAACGTTTGAAGTCTCAGCCAATCAGGCGTTCACTGTGTTGATGAAGCTAGAACTCTGTTCGCTCAGACGAGGCCTCGCGCCTGATTGGCTGAGACGTTCAAACGTTCTTTATGAGTTCCTGTGAACGTCTGAACAATAGCGGGAAACGCGGGAATAAACAACACAAAGGCCAGGAATATCCCGAGTTCAACGGAGTCGAGAACAGTCGAAACATGAGAGAAAGCAGAGGAACACTCCGGCGGAGAGAACAAGTAAACATCCTTCCCACAGAAGAAGAAGAAGAGCAGAACAACAACACACACACACACACACACATCACGAGCGGAGGAAGTGGAGGAGAACCAGAACAGAAATAATCCAGAGACAGAAGAAACTCACACTCAGAGTCCAGGCGGGGAGAATCAACACTTTTATTCATCAAAGAATCCTGAAATAAATATATCACAGTTTCCACAAAAATATGATAATCATAAATGTTTCTAGAGCATCAAATCATCATATTAGAGTGATTTGTGAAGGATCATGTGACACTGAAGACTGGAGTAATGATGCTGTTGATCACAGGAATAAATTACACTTTACTGTATATTCACATAGAGAACAGATGATTTACATTATGATAATATCTCACTGTTGTACTGTATATGTTCACCGCTCTCTCGTCTCACATCCGGTTTGGGTTCGTCACTCTTTTTAATAACTTCAAAACTCATCATCATATCAATATATCATTAAACAATCAATTTCAATATGGCACATTATTCAGCTTTAATAGATCATGTGTCCTATCAAACATGCTGACAGATTCATGTGGTGCAAGAAATAACTCTGCTTTTCTCCAAGGCTGTTTCCGGGCGGAGTTCTGATCAAATGTAATCAATTTATGAGTCCAATGACAATAAACAAACGCTTCCAAATTCAATCCTGTATTTGCTGTTCCTCAGAATGTGTTGATCTATATGATATAAGTCCTCTATATGATGAGGTCCTCGCCCACAGACACACACTGGAGAATCATCACGACCCCTGAACTGACGGATTCATGTATTATATATTCAAATATTATAAGTTCAATTAAATATTCTGTTAAGATGTGTGTTGATTAATGACGATGTGTTTCTGATGACTTTAATCATTATCTCTGTATTTGATCTGTTTTATAAGCATTTTTAGTTTGTCTAATTGTTTAATTTTTTTAAATATGGGAAAATTATGTCTTGTGTTTCATCTTAATTATTTGTGGATGTGATTAATATGCTTTAAAAGATTATACTGTATATGGATAACTGTTGAACATATTTAATTGAAGCGGACAGTGATTATGAAAAACCTCAAATGTTCAACATTCACTAATCTTGATGATGTCATAATAATTAATTGTTTAACTGGATGGACTGGACTGACGAGCCGAAACATGCGTTATTTGAGTGCGGATCATAGATATATTTACGTTTACAATACATTCACATAGACATTATAATAATTTCAAAAATGTTGATCTAATAACTGCAGAAGAGACTCTTTCAGAAACATTACACATCTCACCGCCATGGACACACCATTACCCAGAGTGCATCTGTTCATAATCACCCTGGACACACCATTACCCAGAGTGCATCTGTTCATAATCACCCTGGACACACCATTACCCAGAGTGCATCTGTTCATTATCACCCTGGACACACCATTACCCAGAGTGCATCTGTTCATTATCACCCTGGACACACCATTACCCAGAATGCATCTGTTCATTATCACCCTGGACACACCATTACCCAGAGTGCATCTGTCCATAATCACCCTGGACACACCATTACCCAGAATGCATCTGTTCATTATCACCCTGGACACACCATTACCCAGAGTGCATCTGTTCATAATCACCCTGGACACACCATTACCCAGAGTGCATCTGTTCATAATCACCCTGGACACAGCATTACCCAGAGTGCATCTGTTCATAATCACCCTGGACACACCATTACCCAGAGTGCATCTGTTCATAATCACCCTGGACACAGCATTACCCAGAGTGCATCTGTTCATTATCACCTCCTCGGCTTCAGACAGACATCTACTATAGTACACTTCTGTATGAACTGTTGCTAGGGTGTTGCCAAGGCCATTACTGTGAACTGACGCCACTTGAGCTGATGACTGAAGTTCACAACACCAACACTGATCTGAGATCTGAAGAAGAACACGGTTGTTCCCTAAAGCTGACGGACTCTTTCTGTTAGTCAAAACAAGCATGTCTGAGGAACTGCCCTCATCTCAGGAATTACTGTGTTTTTATATGCAAGATATTGATCAGCAACATGGAAGATTATCACAGATGAAGGACTAGAAACAATAAAGCTAAACTTCACTAATGATGTTCTATTGATAAAGAGCCTGAGAGGAACGTGTGTTTGAGTTATAATGAATCAAAGAGAGGAAAAGCCTCAGAGAAGCTCTGAGGAACAGATCAACATCCATCAGTGATGAAGATGAAGATGATGATACAGATGTGAATAGATGAGAACCTTTGATAGACTAGTCAGAAGGATGAAGAGTGACTCAGGTTGAACATGAGCTGATGAAAACATCTCTATCTCTGAGTATTAAACACTCTAGAGCAGCCTAGACATGAACACTAGCGAGTGCCCTCGATCACACACACACACACACAGCTGTCAAACTACACAACTACACACAACTACACATCAGTCTGAGGTAATGAGGGATCTTACCTGTGACAGAGTCGCGAGCTCATCAGGGGCGAGCGTCAGACGCGCGTTCAGTCCACAACTCACGCGTTTAGTCCAGAACTCTACAGAACACGAGCGTAAGACACGCGTTTAATCCAGAACTCACGCGTTTAGTCCAGAACTCTACAGAACACGAGCGTCAGACACGCGTTTAGTCCAGAACTCTACAGAACACGAGCGTCAGACACGCGTTTAGTCCAGAACTCTACAGAACACGAGCGTCAGACACGCGTTTAGTCCAGAACTCTACAGAACACGAGCGTCAGACACGCGTTTAGTCCAGAACTCTACAGAACACGAGCGTCAGACGCGTTTGACTTGCGGCTCGATCATCATCTCCCGCATCAGCGGCTGCTCGCGCGCTTTTATAGAAGAGGCGTGGCTGTAGTCGCTGTAGCCACGCCCACACAGGACTTCAGTGGCTCGTTTGAGGATCTTCTACGTAAAGAGAAATAGCGCTCATTCTGTCCGAATATACCGCTACTTTTATAGGAATTAATATCCAGTGTATCTATTGGCTAATTCATTTCCATCCCGCTTTTTAGTTTAACGACTCACTCTAAACAAATGCCACATTGTCAGTGTTCACACAGTATTAAAAAAAAAATTTTTTAAATGAATATTTTCCCATAATATATCAATAGGCCTATATCAATTCCTCCTAGCTGTACAACTACATGCACCTTCCTCTTAATAAAGTTAGCCATTTTCCAACACATTAGGACTCAATAATACAATTTCATGTTTTCAAAAGAGTCCTGTTTCTTTTAATTTCTTTTTGATTTGTTTTTGTCCATCATGGGAACGAAGAGCAACTTTTACTGTTACTTTCCCTCACAGTCTCTTCATATTGGCCGAGAAGAACCAATAAAGCTTTTTAAAAATGAAATTTGAAATGAGTTGTTAATTTGGTATTCTATTGTTTTGTTTCACTACGTTTTAAAACACGAGAAACTGTTTTAAATATTCCATAAATTATTCCTGCTCTTTATCTTCTCTGAAGTGTCATTGGCCGTCAGGTGAAAATGGGTTTATTGTTATTTGTCTCCAACATATTCAAAACCTTGATGTCCTTTATGAGCAGATGTGAGTAGCCTATATGCTGGTCTAACTGTTTGAAACAATGCATCTTAAATTCCTAATGTTAAACTTTGATTAAAAAAAAAAACTTTTATAGCATTTTTATTATCCTACTGTTATTGTAATAAGTTGTGTTGTGACCATTTACAGTTTTTCCACATGTTCAGAACTCTTCATACAGTCTGCGTTACCAACAGTTAATCTCACCTCCAAAACTCACTCAGACCCACAAAACAAAGTCTCAAAATAAGCTCGTTCCCCCATAACACTCAACAAATGTTACAAAACATAAACAAAAACAATTTTATTGTAAATATTCTGCTAAGCTTTAATATTTCAATATATTTCTTGCAGAAATGTATGAGTTTGGAAAGCAGTGTGTTAGCAGTGGAAAAATCAGCTGCAAATATAGGCTACATGGCTTTAGTGTTGACTGATGAAAACCCTGTAACTGTGCTGATTTGATGAGCTGCTGTGATCCAGACTCTCCACTAGATGGAGACACAATCAAGTGAAGGAGTCATCAATACTTCATAGAGTTTATAACTGAGAAAAAACATTGAGAGCTTTTATTAGCAATATGAAATTGCTGTCAGTGATCAACAAAACCAAGCAGACAAACATACATGGCCTTTGGTTCGAAGTGTACAAAATAAAACAAAGGTCCAAATAGTCCTCTTCCTCGTCCAACTAGTCCAGTCCCTGGTCTAACTAGTCCTCTTTCTCACCCATCTAGTCTTCTTCCTGGTCCAACTAGTCCTCTACCTAGTCCAACTAGTCCTCTTCATGGTCTAACTAGTCATCTTCCTGGTCCAACTAGTCCTCTTCATGGTCTAACAAGTCCTCTACCTTGTCCAACTAATCCTCTTCATGGTCTAGTCCAACTAGTCCTATTCATGGTCTAACTAGACCTCTACCAGGTCTAACTAGTCCTCTCCCTGGTCCAACTAGTCTTATAACTTATTATTAATGTTACTATTGTTATTAATTTTTTTAAATAATAATAATTATTATTATTTGTTACTATTATTATAATTATTGTGTGTATTGAGGTCCGATAAGGATGCGCGCCCCCTGTAGGTCAGATTGCGCACGCGCGTGTGTAGAAGCTCCGCCCAGAGATTCATGTGCTCCGGTGAATCAGACCGAGTCCGTTCAGAGTCTCAGCGCCGCAACAGAGAGAGAGACTCAGAGACTCAGAGACTCAGAGAGAGAGCAGTGTGTGCTTGAGCTGAGGGATGATGGCGGCAGCGCTGGAGAGAGGAGGGCTTCGGGCTGCTTTCCTGAACCCGGCCAGCGGTGGAGGAGGAGCGGCTCTCCCTGCAGCGGCTCCAGGGGCTCCGGGGGGTCCAGCGCCCGGCCCGGGGCTCTCAGGGTCCGGGCTCTCCGGGGCCATGCCCGTGTCCATGAACCT
>CM038641.1:35020134-35025134 GCA_021554675.1 Leuciscus idus | reverse complement strand
CAACCCCACACCATCACCCCCCCTCCACCAAACAACCCCACACCATCACCCCCCCTCCACCAAACATCCCCACACCATCACCCCCCGCCAAACAACCCCACACCATCACCCCCCTCCACCAAACAACCCCACACCATCACCCCCCGCCAAACAACCACACACCATAACCCCCCCTCCCCCAAACAACCCCACACCATCACCCCCCCTCCACCAAACAACCCCACACCATCACCCCCCCCACCAAACAACCCCACACCATCACCCCCCTCCACCAAACAAACCCACACCATCACCCCCCCTCCACCAAACAACCCCACACCATCACCCCCCTCCACCAAACAAACCCACACCATCACCCCCCTCCACCAAACAACCCCACACCATCACCCCCCCCTCCACTAAACAACCCCACACCATCACCCCCCCCACTCCACCAAACAACCCCACACCATCACCCCCCCCACCAAACAACCCCACACCATCACCCCCCCTCCACCAAACAACCCCACACCATCACCCCCCCACCAAACAACCCCACACCATCACCCCCCCTCCACCAAACAAACCCACACCATCACCCCCCCTCCACCAAACAACCCCACACCATCACCCCCCTCCACCAAACAACCCCACACCATAACCCCCCCTCCACCAAACATCCCCACACCATCACCCCCCCTCCACCAAACAACCCCACACCATAAACCCCCCTCCACCAAACAACCCCACACCATAACTCCCCCGCCAAACAACCCCACACCATCACCCCCCCCTCCACCAAACAACCCCACACCATCACCCCCCCGCCGAACAACCCCACACCATCACCCCCCCCGCCAAACAACCCCACACCATCACCCCCCGCCAAACAACCCCACACCATCACTCCCCCCAAACAACCCCGAACCATCACCCCGCCTCCCCCAAACAACCCCGCACCATCACCCCCCCTCCCCCAAACAACCCCACACCATCACCCCCCCCTCCACCAAACAACCCCACACCATCACCCCCCCTCCACCAAACAAACCCACACCATCACCCCCCCTCCACCAAACACCCACACCATCACCCCCCCTCCCCCAAACAACCCCACACCATCACCCCCCCTCCCCCAAACAACCCCACACCATAACCCCCCCCCCCCCCCCCGCCAAACAACCCCACACCATCACCCCCCCCGCCAAACAAACCCACACCATCACTCCCCCCTCCACCAAACAACCCCACACCATCACCCCCCTTCCCCCCCGCCTAACCCTTTCTGTTGTCCTGGCAACCGCCAAACCCATACTCGTCCATCAGATTGCCAGACAGAGAAGTGTGATTGTAAATTTAAATGTGTGTAGAAGCGTCTGTATGCCTACTTTTGGCAATATAGTGTGTGTGTTGTGTGCGGTACGTGAGCTTCTAATCTGATGCACTAAATCCTGGTGTGCTGTAAACAAACCTGCCGTAAGCTGCTTGTAAGCGGCAGACACAGTAAAGCCGGTGTAAACTCATCGTGTCAGCGACTCTAACTCTGACTGACCGCTGATGGAGGAACCGGTACCAGTGTGTGTGAGAGAGTCTGTCATGGCTGCAGGGATCCAGAAGTTTCCCATCCGTTCAGGAATCACACAGTTGTGTTTATTTTGGCTTGTTTTTATCTGAAGTGTGTTCCTGCTCCAGAATGTTTATGGGATCGTGGCGTCGGAAGAGTTTGGATGCGTCTCTCTTCTCTCTCTCTTTCTCTCAGTTTTTCTCTCTCAGGAAAACGTTTTTCCTTTTTTTTAAAAACGGTTTTAGGCTAAAGCCATTATTTATCAAATTAGAGGAGTGGTGTCAGACCCTGGGGGACGTTTATATGCCTATGTTTTTTTATTTATGGGCCTAAATACAGCAGGAAATAAAAAAAATAAGTTCATGTTTTATAAAGACATTTATTTGGGCGAGCTAAAATGGCAATTTGGTTGTCACGAAAAGGAAAACTGAATGATGGTGGATCAGCTGATGCGTTTGCAGTGTTAAAGGGGTTAATAAAATCCCGTATAGAGTTTAGCTGTTACATGTTGGTTAATGACTTGGATGTTTCATTTAGATTTACATTTAGATGTAAATGTATTTGCGATGTTGACTCTGATCATGGCTGTCTTCAAATTTATGCATGAGTGAAGTTTGATTTTAAAGGAAAGGAAAGAAAAAGGGAAAAAGAGGGAAAACCTTTATTTTTTTTATTTTTTTTATTTTGCGTTTCTAATATGTTATTTCACGTCTTACTCCTTCTAGCTGCTTTTTTAAAAGCTTTTTACAAAATTTTTTTATATCTTTAACATTATATCTATAATAATAATATTATATCTTCTCTCTCTCTCTCTCTCTCTCTCTCTCTATCTCCTGTGCTTGTTGTTCCAGCAGGCCATTTATTTCAAGGACAAAACATCTGCGCTCAGAGCTAATCTTGCGAGCGAAAGCTTCTTCAGGCGTGCAGCGACGTCTCATTCACTCAGTGACATTAAAGTCGACATAAAACAGAAGTTTCTCCTCTATTGTTCCGTATATCCGAGTGAAACATTTCAGGAACAAGAACAGATGTGGACGGGGCTTGATTGTGTCCGTGGGGAGATTGGATGATTGGATGGTTGTGGTTTGCTATTGGCTGATCTCATGTGAGTGACAGGTTAAAGCCCCGCCCTCGTCATCAGAGAAGAGAAGAGATGCTGCAAGAGGAACTTATTCTGATTCAAGATTATTAACACAATAATGATGATGTGCACCTATAAATAATTTAGAATAAACACTGCAATATTACATAAATAAAACAAGAATTGTTCATTTTGGTTTGATGGTGACTTTAAGAGTTCACACTCACAGATATTGTGATTTATCAGTCTTTCACTGATTTAAAGCCACAAACGGCGTCCGTGTCCTTCAGAGAACATCTATAGATCTTTGGCTTGTTTTATTGACACTGAAGTGAAACAAGAGCAGTTTCTTCTCGCTGAGCTTTGACTTTCTCTTCTTTTATTGATTGTTTTGTGTCCAGCTTTTTCTTCTTCTGTCTTTTTTCTGTTAACAGAAATCTCCTGACTAAGAGTTTTTAGCACAGAAACACTGTTACTTTCTCCTCTTTCACACTCGCTACATTTTACTCTTCTCATGAGTTGAGCAGTAACAGTGTTGAGGAACGGACGATGATCTCTCTCGATCACAGGCGTGTGCTGATGTTCATCTGTGTGACGACTTCAGAAATTGCAGGACTTGTTTGACATTAGTTTTCTGAAAGTTACAGGATATTTTCATGCTACAACCAACAGTCAAATTTAAAGGTGACATATTATGCCCCTTTTCACCAGATGTAATATAAATCTATGGTGTCCCCAGAATGTGTCTGTGAAATTTCAGCTCAAAATACCTGATAATTTATTAGAGCTTGTCAAATTTGCCCCTTTTTGGGTGTGAACAAAAACACACCGTTTTTGTGTGTGTCCCTTTAAATGCAAATGAGCTGTTGCTCCGCCTCCGTTCAGAAGAGGGCGGAGCCTTAATCTCACTCATCTAGAATCTTCCACTAGTGTCCACAGTTCCTGAGGTGTTTATAAGACAGCGGTGACATGTTCTGGTCAATAGTGTTCAGTGCTCGTCTGTGCTCAACCACAGAACAGTTTCAGGCTTTGCTGGATTCTTATCATTGCGTTAGAACTGGTCTCTGTTGTCGCGTGCGAAACCAAATGTCGGCTGGTGTGTGTAAACGTGCAGATTAAGGGCCGGTAATATTATAATAAGATCCTCTTCATACGTCAGAAGGGGAGCGAAATCTGATCAGGTTTTATTTTGACATGCTAGCAGTGAAAGGCTCACCAGAACACAGTTACTGGGTTTCACTTCTCATGTATTCTGTGTTGGTAGAAGCACCTGATTATACCTCTAAAACACGGGAAAAGTCAGATTTTCGTGATATGTCTCCTTTAATAAATTTAGCTGAAATATGACTTGACGTTCATTGCGTTTAACAGAAGTCAGTGCATCATGACATCACGCAGAAGGACTGTGAGTAAGAGTGATATGAGCTGTTCCTCAGGGTGTGTGTGTTTCAGTGTGACGTCTGCAGACACGAGTGTGTTTCTGCTCTTCTCTTGTGTTCGACTCTTTCAGGACCGGCTAGGATCCGCTCACGTGTCTCGGGTTATTCACGCTCTCTGAAACACACAGTCTGATGCATCACACGCTCTGCTGGACTCTTTCAGATCTTCTGAATATCCGCAGGATTTCCACTGTGTTCGCTCGGGGCATGTTGTCACAGAGTTGTCTGAGTTCTTATTTTAGATTTTTTTAATGACAAACAAAAAAACACAAAGTAAATCATAAAATGGCTAGTATGTCAAAGATAACATCCAGAAATTTGAAGGCAATGTTTTAACGTTGCATTTAGTGGTGGAGGAAGTACTGAATCTCAGTACTTAAGTAAAAGTACAAATAACCAGAGACATATTTACTTTAGTAAAAGTAGAAGTACCACAATGAAAACCCTACTTAAGTAAAAAGTAAAAAGTACTTGATTTTAAATGTACTTTAAGTATTAAAAGTAAAAGTACTTGCATAACAATTTATTCTCTTAATGTCTATATTCTAATAATTAGGGCTGTGCCTGTAACAATATGAATCCAAAATCGCTACACTCAGATCTACGAACCTGTGTCGCGGTGTGAGAAGGCAGAATCGCGACACACCACTTTTTTGAAGTTAACATTAGGCTATACAATACGTAGACCTACACCATAAAACTAGTTGAGGATAAATTATTTAATATTGGGCAATTCCATCGTTATAAACGGGACAGTAAAAACTTGAAATATAAATTCTCAGAAAATGCATTTAATTCATATTGAAAAATATCAGTATGCGTTTTATATTTAATGGGAAATAGCCTAGGCTACACATGCGTTACGGGACACAAAAAATCTTTAACTTTTAGGTAGAATTTTTTTTTTTTGTAATTCTGTGAATTACACTGCGCAAAA
>CM038641.1:35007634-35015134 GCA_021554675.1 Leuciscus idus | reverse complement strand
ACACACACACACACACACACACACACACACACACATTTACTGACTGGTTTACTGATGAAACTATCAGGATTTGAAAGCACAAATATTATTGTGATTATCGGATGGCAGAAGATTCAAATAATGTTTAGTTTTGTTCACACATCAACTGAAACAGCACAGACTAAGAGATCGATTTTTAGGATTCAAGAATCTACATAGAGGTCATTAAAGTTAACGTCAATTAAAATGTATTAATCATTATTGCCAGCCCATCACTAGTGATGATGATGATGTAGTTTTAGTATGGCAGTGATTTTCATTTCTCAGAAAGTGGGTCAGAGACACACACACACACACACACACACACACACACACACACACACACACACACACACACACACAGAGAGAGAGACAGAGAGAGAGAGAGACAGATGTGTGGATGTTGACATCTCTGGAAATGGTTTTGTGTGGAATGAGCTCTGGGTGGAGAGAGACAGATTCCGTGAGTGTGTGAGTGAGTGTGTGTGTGTGTGTGTGTGTGTGTTCTGTAACTCAGAGCAGCTGTGATGCAGGAAGAGGAAATGCCTGAGAGTCTCATTTCACCAGTGCTGGATCTCATCACAGAAACACACTGAACACACCCATCACACACACACACACACACACACACACACTCACACACTCCCTCTCTCTCACACACACTCATGGTGTTGTACTGAATGTTTACCATGTTCAATGATGTGTAAAAGCTTACAAAATTCATCAATTATGAAATGTGGCCGAATCAACTATACAGCGAGTGAACATGTAGTTGTCTCTCTCTCTGTGTGTGTGTGTGTGTGTGTGTCTCAGGCTCTGCAGTCTGACGCTGAAGAAGCTGATCGTGCTGAAGGAGTTGGACAAGGACTTGAACTCGGTGCTCATCGCTGTGAAGATCCAGGTGAGCGTCGACTGAAGACGCGTCTGTCTCCTGTTATAAAAGACAATAGAATCATTTATATCATGTCAGTTTTATGTTGTAATATCTTTATTTTCAGGAAATAAATAAAATTATTTGAAGACAACAAATGTTAATATGGTGAATGTTTAACATGATTTTTATGTTTATTAATTTAGCAGATGCTTTTATCCAGGAAAACAACTCGAGATTCATCTTTAAGAGGCAATAAACTGAGAAGTGCCAGTAATGCAAAGTTTCAGATGTCATTCAGAATAACAAGCGAGAACAGGGAGGGATTAAGGGATATCAACGGACATTTTAAATAACACATTTACATGTGAAGAATGTGTCACACACACACACACACACACACACACACACACACACACACACACACACACACACACACACACACACACACACACACACACACACACTGAGAGACATGCTTAATATTGTGAAGATCTGCTGTAGCCACTGGTCCATGATTTTGTACATGTATTTAACTGCATCTATAATATTTATGTCCCTGTAAATCATTACTTTTAAGTGGACTTAAATAAATTGTTAAAATATGTGTGTGTGTGTGTGTGTGTGTGTGTGTGTGTGTGTGTGTGCAGGGCTCCAAACGAGTGCTGCGATCTAACGAGTACGTGGTTCCTCCCAGCGGCCTGATGGAGACACAGCTGGAGCTCAGCTTCTCTCTGCAGGTACAAAACACACAATCATTCTGCAAAAGTGCTGTGGAAATGTAAACTAATAAAAAATAAATAAAAAAACACCAACAACATTTTAAACCTGTAAATCCAGCAGCTCTTATCTGTTGTATTTGCTACTTAAATCTTTTCTTTTAAAATCCCCCTGTAGTCAATCATTTTATCCCTTAAAACTCATCTTTGATCACCAAAATTACATGTTTATAAGTTTTTTTCATAAAAAAATATTATTCATGCCTTAAAATATCTTGAATGTAACTCGACACCCTCTCCTCATTTAGTATTCGCGGCTCTATGAATATTAATAACACCACATAGAGACACAAACTACATTAAAAGATGGATTTACACCACAGGGGGACTTTAACATTTACTGACATCCACCATAATATCACTGAAAACCACATGACGAGTCAAAGCTCATCACAAGCTGAGAGAAATACTGATATATAGTGTCATACACACAAATACATAACACACACGACACTAAAATAATGCAATTAACATTAATTTAACGAATAAGATGTAATGTAAACACATAATGTACATAACGGATAACAAAAGCCTAATAAGAAAGATTAAAAGCCATTAAATGTGAAGTGTCACACAGGGAATTCTGGGAATGTCCATTTACGGCTTTTCACTGTAAATGATAAGATGATTTGTTCTTTTTACTTCCAATAATGGCACATTGCACAAAACATAATGTTAGATTAGAGTTTTTCTCTGTATACAGTACATGAACTTACTGTTAACCAATTAACAGGCTTTTCCTGTCAGTTACAGTCTTTTACTGTTAAAATTACAATATTGTTGTTGTTAAATTACAATCTGTGGAATACAAAAGTAGATATTTTGAGAAATGCCCATGCAATGAAAGTCAGTGCTGTCCAGTGTTTGATCCCCAACGGTTTCTCATCTTATATTCTTTTACAGAAGAAATAAAGTCATGTTTGAACGACTCGAGGGCGAGTAAATGATGACAGAATGATCATTTCTGGGTGAACCATCATTTAGTTGTGTCTCAGTTCATGTCAGTCTGCTGTTCCCATGTTTCCTCTGGTGTCAGTATTCTCACTTCCTGAAGAGAGACGCCAACCGCCTGCAGATCATGCTCCAGAGAAGGAAACGCTACAAGAACAGGACGATTCTGGGCTTCAAGACTCTCGCTGTCGGAGTCATCGACATGGCGGAGGTACGGCCCGTTCTCACCGAGAACAGAAACTATATTAGCGTCCACACAAATACACTAGAAAGTGACAGAACCCTGACAGTATGTTTGTAACAGGTGCATGTGCTGTGAGTTTGAGACTGAGATGTTCAGGTGTGTGATCAGGTGTTGCAGCATCCCACAGACGGCGGGCAGATTCTGGCTCTCCACATGAAGGAGGCGCCGGCTCGCGTGGCGGAGATCAGTGTGTTCTCACTGTCCAGTCAACCCATCGACCACGAGTACGGCAGCGCTCCGACCCGAGCCAAGACCAAAGCCTCTGGTACACGCATACACACACGCTCACACACACACACACACACACACACACACACACACACTCACACACATACACACACGCTCACACACACACACACACACAGTGATACCTCTTCAGTTGAGCTCCTTCGTTCAGGTTTATTTGATGATCGCTAGCAGTGACTATTGGGATGATTTGAATGTGGACATGAAGCCTGAGATGTGCTGATCTGTTCCTCTGGCATTACACTATTAATAACACACAACGTCAGATGTCCAGATCAGGACACGATCATCACTGAAAGATGCCGAGAGGAGGGTCGAGTTACAGGTGTGCTCGTGTGTGACCTCTGACCTATGTGTGTGTGTGTGTGTGTTTCTCAGACCGTTCTCCTGATATGGATAATTACTCGGAGGATGATGATGACAGTTATTCATCAGGGCAGGAGGGCAGTGATGACGCTGTGAACGGACAGGTGAGGATCATTGTGATGAGGTCACGGTGTCATCATCACAGCAGCATCACATCATTTCAGTATCACATGTTAATTCAGAAAAAAAGTGCAATACCCAATAAACTGTGTATACTTTTATTGAACAAATCCTGACCCTTTATCATGTGCTTTCCCTCATGTACTTGTATATACGGTAGAGTTTGTACATACATATTTTGTCTAAGTTTATATTATCTATGTCGTCTATGTTGTACTACAAATGCATTGTGTTTAATCATGTGTGGCAATAAATCTGATTCTGATTTCTACTTCCTGTGTTGTAGGATTTGTATGATGAAGATGACGACATACGAAAGCCAAAAAAACCCAGACGGAAAATGATCCGAACTGTCTCACTGACACGAGTGAGGAGCGCTGTCTCTCTCTCTATCTATCTGTCTGTCTGTCTCTCTCTATCTGTCTGTCTGTGTCTCTCTATCTGTCTGTCTGTCTGTCTGTCTCTCTCTATCTGTCTGTCTGTCTGTCTCTCTATCTGTCTCTCTCTCTCTATCCGTCTGTCTGTCTCTCTCTATCTGTCTGTCTGTGTCTCTCTATCTGTCTGTCTGTCTGTCTTTGTCTCTCTATCTGTCTGTCTGTCTGTCTGTCTTTCTCTATCTGTCTGTCTGTCTCTCTATCTGTCTCTCTCTCTCTATCCGTCTGTCTGTCTCTCTGTCTATCTCTGTGTAATCATGATTCTGAGCTGGAGTTATTGTGTCTCTTCATTCACAGCAACCCAACTTCAAGCAGAAGTTTGTGGCTTTACTGAAGAGATTCAAAGTCACAGATGAGGTGAGTCTGTGTGTCGACCCATCGGCTCTCTCATGGGTTTCACACTGTTCCTATGTTTGATGAGTGTGTCCGAGTGTGTTTGTTCCTGCTGTGTGTCCACAACCCTATTATGAATAGATGATGTAGTTGCATGTAAACATACAGTTTTGTAGTTTTCTCTACAAATGTGTGTGTGATGTGTGCAGGTTCTGGACTCGGACCCGGTGGACCCGGCGCAGGAGGTGGAGGAGGACCTGGACCTGCTGTACGACAGTCTGGAGGGCTATCAGGGCTATCAGAGCGACAGCGGCCCGGAGCTGGAGGACAGCGAGAGCCTCCTGAGCACGCCCAAACCCAAACTCAGGTATCCCAGCATCCTCTGCTTCTCAGCAGCTTTCAAATCAGCCGCGCTGTAGCTGAATGAGTGTGTGTTTGTGCGTTTCAGGCCATTTTTTGAGGGAATGTCTCACTCCAGTTCTCAAACAGAGATCGGAAGCGTTCACAGTCACAATCAACACCGAGACGCAGTGTTCAACACGGTGAGATTCACACACACACACACACACACACACACACACACACACACACACACATCTCTCTCTCTAACATACCACATCCTTTGTTGTGTTCAGATGATTATAATGACTACACACAAACACAAACCCTCAGTCTAAGGGAAGAACACACATGGAGTGTGATTAGAGAACATTGAGTTGATTTATAAAGCACATCTCTATTACAGCTAGCAAATGCATTAACAAAACATAACGTATAATAGTCCAGGCCTGGTCCTCTCTCGTCCTTCACTGTCAGTGCTCCTCCGTGAGGAACTCGTCCTGCTCGCCACAAGGACATTTACAACAGGCATAGAATAAAATAAAACTGTAACTATGCCTGTTCTGGGTCTTCAGGGCTCATTTACCAGCAGAACGAAGACTCAGTGCAGGTTTATTCCAGAGCCCGAGAAACGCTCTTTATTTAGCAGTGGCTCCAGTAAATAATCAGGCTGATATCATCACATGTTTATGAATGTGGATCGAATATTAATCCTAGTGTGTACTGGCTTACACACACACACACACACACACACCAAACGGGCCATTGGGCATCGGATGTTTGGGGGTTTATGGGTATTTTTAGGGCCTGACATCAGATCTGTGTGTGTTCCTGATCCGTCACTGGAATCACAAACATCTGAGAGGGAGACGCAGCACATTTAGAAACATCGGCACATTCCGCTGGAGATTAAAAACACTCTCGACCCGCCGTCTGTCGCACAGGAGAGTGCGTGCAGCATTTACAAACCCACACACACACACACACACTCACTCACGCACACACTCACTCATGCACACACTCACTCATGCACACTCACTCACGCACACACACACACTCGCACACACACACACACAGACATACACACACACACACACACACACACACACACACTCACTCACTCACTCACTCAATCACACACACACACACACACACACTCACACTCTTACACACACACTCACACATACTTTGCAAGTGCCGCACTTTATGTGTACCATTTTGTTGTATTAGTATTTTTTTATTTGGCGGTTTACCTTTTTTAGAATTAGAAAGATAATATAGATATCATGGGCCCTATTTTAACGATCTGAAATGCAAGTATCAAGCGTGAAACGCAAGTAACTTTGTGGGCGGATCTCGGGCGCTGCTGCTATTATACCGGCGGGATAAATGACTCTCCGAAGTAGCTTCATTACTCATAGGTGTGGTTTGGGCGTAACGTGAAATAAACCAATCAGAGCGACATCTCACATTCCCTTTAAGAGCAGGCGCGCTTGTTCCATGGCGGTTTGCTATTATAACGGCGGATTTGCCAGACGCACGCCAGGAGCGGTTCACAGCCGAGGAGACCGACGTTCTCGTCAGGGCCGTAAAACACAGAGAAGTGACATTGGGGATGGAGAAACACACACAAATTAGCTTCGGTTAAACAGGCGTATGATAATTTGGGTAAATGTGTAAGCTAGATTTATGCCTATTATTTCACATCTTCATGGACACAACAATGATTTCCCTCTGGTGGTAATATTTTTCCTTGTAATAATGTATGGTTTGCAAAAATGGGAACTGCTGCATCTGTGTGTAGATGAGAGAAGCAAAGTGTGTGTGCGTTGTGCACACGCTACATTATGGCCAAGCATGCGCCCTTAAAATAGCATCTGAACGCGCCACTGACTTTAGACGAGGTTTCTCCTGGTCAGTGGAGGAATTGTTTTCTGAAACTGCAAAATAGCACCAGGGAACGTTTTCGCCGGAACACGCCTCCTCTTTTCGCTGAACCACCCCCGGGAGCGCAAGTTCATTCCCTAATTTACCAGCGTGTGTCTGTGGAGGGGAAAGTCCGCTCTGCATCGGGTGCAAAATAGGAATGACACATGCGTCGCTGTACAAAGTCAGTTGCGCTGGGAGCGAGATAGAGCCCAGTGTTTGATAAGTGAGATCTGTGATTGTAGACCCCAAAAGTAGTGCTTGAAAAGTCCTGGAATGTGATTGTACAGTATCTGTAGGAACACTGACATCATCACACATCATCACACATAACTCAGTGCTGTTGACTTCCTGTTCAGGGTTGTGACTTCCTGTCTGTGGAGAGGAGTGTGACGGGCTCGCGGCAGCAGGAGGACAGCGGGAACGACACCAGCGCCGGGGTCAGAGTTCAGCTACACACACACACACACACACACACACACACACACACACACACACATGTAATCGCAGTTCTGAGAAAACAATCATGCTAAACTTTCATCAATGACAATTCATGTATTTTTTTACATGAAAATACTGTTGTTTGTTTTTAAATCTTTAAACGGTCTTGCACCTTCATATTTGTCCGAACTTGTAAATGTTAATGTACCTGGGAGGTGTCTAAGGTCCACGAGTAACTATAATCTGACCCAGCCACGCTCACGCTTAAAGTCTAGAGGGGACCGTGCTTTCGCTGTTGTCGGTCCTAGGCTGTGGAATAGCCTCCCTGTCTCCTTGAGATCGCTATCCTCTTTATATGAGTTCAAACTCAAACTAAAGGTGTATCTTTTGGAGCGTGCTTTTCTCTAAATTTAAATTTATGTCTTTTCCTGC
>CM038641.1:35002634-35005134 GCA_021554675.1 Leuciscus idus | reverse complement strand
CTGATTCCAGTGGCTCCGTTTGTTCTCAATCTAGTTGGTCATGTCTTGAATATGGAGTGGATGAGATCAAAAAATTCTTGAAAGTGACCAAAAATATGAGAGGAGTGAAAAAAATTTATGAATATTTTCCAGATCTCAGAAGACTTCTGGAAAATATTAAGTATTTAATGAGTGAAGGAAGATTTGCAGATAAAGAAGTATATCGTTTAAAAAAAATCGTCACAAAAATTCAACTCCAATTGAATAATGATGATGAAATGGTTTAGTATTTATGCCCTTATTGGATGTATTGCTCTCTGTGCTGTAGTTTCTTTTTCATTTTTATTTATGAGTGACATTTGCATTGCTTCTTTAAATGTGAATGGGGCTAGAGATTGCAGAAAGAGAGCTCAGATATATGAAGTAGCGAAACAGAATAAAATTGATGTCCTGTTTTTACAGGAGACACATAGTGACGTGAAAATTGCTGTTGAATGGGCTAAGGAATGGGGAGGTCTTCTTTTTCTGAGTCACAATACTTCACTCAGTGGAGGAGTTGCAGTTCTGTTTAATACAAATTTTGCTCCCTCATCTTGTTCAGTAGAGGAGATTGTAAAAGGTAGATTTTTAAAGATAAAAGCTCAATTTGAAGATCGTGTTTTTGTTTTTATTTGTGTATATGCACCAACTGCACAGATAGAAAGAATGTTGTTTTTAGATCAATTGAATACAGTAATAGAAAAATGTGACAATGAAGAATTTTTGGTTGTGGGAGGAGATTTTAATTGTGTCGAAAGAAATATAGATAGGAATCATGTAGAACCACATATGGCTTCACGCCGAAAACTGATACAAATGATAGAAGGGAATGAGCTTGGTGATGTATGGAGAAATTTTAATCATGATGTTAAACAATACACATGGACGCATGTTCGTGAAAATGTGTTGTCAATGGCACGATTAGATAGATTTTATGTTTTCAAACATCATCTTAGTTTTTTTGTAAATGGCTCAATTCTTCCAGTAGGTTTCTCTGATCATAGTTTGGTTGTGTGTAGAATGATTGTTAGTTCTGTTAAATTAAGTAGTTCTTATTGGCACTTTAATGTGACATTGTTGTCAGATTTACAGTTTAAAGATGTTTTTAGGTTTTATTGGGAGTCTTTTAGAGAACAAAAAGATCAATTTTCCTCTTTACAGGAATGGTGGGACATTGGGAAAGTAAATATTAGGCAACTATGTCAACAATATACTCTAAATGTCACAAGAGTTTTAACTCAGTCTATAAAGAAGTTAGAAGAGGAAATTATAGATATTCAAGAAACAGGAAATCAAGACCATTTAGATTCTCTTTTCATGAAAAGATCAGCCTTGTCTGAATTCTATAAAAGAAAGGCACAAGGGGCATTGGTCGGATCACGTTTCCAGGATGTAGAGCAGATGGATGTTCCATCAAAGTTTTTTTTCGGATTAGAAAAAAAGAATGGTCAAAGACGGTATATTCAGAATTTAAGGTCTGAAGCTGGGGTTCTGTTATCAGACCCAGTCGAAATGAGGAAAAGAGCAGTAACATTTTATGAAAATCTTTATAGTTCTGATCATAGGATAGATCAAGATGTTGATGGTTTCTTCTTTGAAGATCTGCCAAAATTATCAGAAAGTGCCAATGCAAAACTTAGTGAAGATATAACTTTAATTGAACTGTATGAAGCTCTCCAGAGTACGCAAAACGGGAAAGTTCCAGGGTTAGATGGGATTCCTTTTGAATTCTATAAAGCATACTGGGGCATTATAGGAGAAGACTTGCTTGCAGTTCTTAGTGATAGTTTGGTCGGTGGTTTTTTACCACTTAGTAGTCGGAGAGCAGTTCTTACACTCCTCCCAAAGAAAGGAGATTTGAGTGATATTAAAAATTGGAGACCAGTGTCTTTACTGTGCTCAGACTACAAAATTCTGTCTAAGGTATTGGCGATTAGATTAGGGAAAGTTTTAGATGATATAATTAGTCCTGACCAATCCTATTGTGTGCCTGGAAGATCTATATTTGATAACATTTTTTTAATCCGAGATTTGATGGATTTTTCAAAGATTTGTGGTGTTAATTTTGGCTTGATTTCCATTGATCAAGAAAAGGCATTTGACCGTGTAGAGCATGATTATTTATGGGAGACTCTAGATGCCTTTGGTTTTAATTCGGTTTTTAAAGGTTATATTAAAGTATTATATAATGACATTGAGAGTATGTTGAAATTTAATGGTGGCTTGTGTTTTCCTTTTAAAGTTCAGCGTGGAGTGAGGCAAGGTTGTTCATTATCAGGCATGCTCTATACATTGGCAATAGAACCACTTTTGCAAAGATTGAGAAGGGTAATGAAAGGCCTCACATTGATGAACTGTGGAAGTACTTTTGTTTTATCAGCTTATGCTGATGATGTTGTTGTAATTGTAAAAGAGCAAAATGATGTGAACCTTTTAATGAAAACTTTGGATGATTTTGAAATGGTATCAGCTGCAAAAGTGA
>CM038641.1:34957634-34997634 GCA_021554675.1 Leuciscus idus | reverse complement strand
CAGGAGTTGAGCCTCGGGAAGTCACCTGGGTTAGATGGACTTTCAGTGGAATTTTACAAATCCTTTTGGAAACTAATGGGCCAAGATTTGTATGATGTTCTTTTAGGATGCATTAATGGAGGGACTCTGCCTTTAAGTTGCCGGAGAGCAATGTTGACATTGATCCCCAAAAAAGGAGACCTTGGATGCCTAAAAAACTGGAGACCAGTTTCACTGTTATGTGTTGATTTTAAAATCTTGTCGAAAACATTGACTAACAGACTTAAACAACATATGGCAACCATAATCCACGTGGATCAAACTTTCTGCATCCCTAAGCGGACAATTTTTTACAATTTATTCTTGGTGAGAGACATCATTACTGTTGCTAAAAGATACAAGTTGGACATTGGTTTACTTTCCTTGGACCAAGAGAAGGCTTTCGACCGAGTAGACCACCACTACATGTTTAAGACTCTGGAAGCTTTTGGATTTGGTCCATACTTTGTATCTTGTATTAAGCTGCTGTACAGTGATATTTATAGTATGCTTAAGATTAATGGATCTTTGACTAGATATTTTTCAGTGACCAGAGGCATAAGGCAAGGCTGTCCTCTATCAGGCCTATTGTATGCGATGTCTATAGAACCGCTTTTAGTTATGCTGAGGAAACAGTTATGTGGTGCTTCTCTTCCTGATTCCCCTGAAATTGCTCCCATTAAACTCACTGCTTATGCGGATGATGTAACGATAGTTATAAAACATTCTGAGGATATTAACAGGTTAACAACTTGTTTAAATAATTTTCAAAAAGCATCATCTGCTTGCATTAATTGGGAAAAATGTACATCTTTTTTGCTGGGTGATTGGCAAATTTTTGTACCTCCAAATTTGCCAAAACAGTGTAAATGGGGCAGGGATGGATTCAAAATGCTTGGAGTTTATTTTGGGAATGAACAATATGAAAAGAAGAATTGGGAGGGATTAATTGATCGTGTTAATGGTAGGCTTCAGAGATGGAGATGGCTACTTCCGCAACTTTCTTTTAGAGGAAGATGCTTGGTCATTAATAATATAATAGCCTCAATGTTGTGGCATAAGTTTACTGTTCTAGACCCTCCAAAATATTTGCTTAAAAGTGTTCAAAAAGCATTGGTTAATTTTTTCTGGGATGGATGTCATTGGCTTCCTCCAGGAGTCCTTTACCTTCCAGTGGCAGAGGGAGGTCAAGGGCTTATACATCTGGAGTCAAAGATCTTGGCAATGAGGATGCAAACATTGCAGAAACTATTGTATAGTTCAAATGATGTGCCCTGGGTGTGTTTCGGGAGATCTATACTTAAAGAGATTGGTGGAATAGGTATTGATAAACAATTATTCCTAATGAAGAAAACTTTTGTTAAAAAGTTTTCTGATCTGTCTTTTAGGTTTTATGTCTCAGTGCTCAAATCATGGGACTTGTTTGAAATATCAAGAACTGTTGAGGAGCATTATGGTGTGGAGGAACCTATTTTTTTTAATCCTCTTATTGAGCTTCCATCAAATATATCTCAGTCTTTAATCAATAGATTTTTGAATACTGGTGTCACTAAAGTTATTGATTTGATTGATTTAAGTAGAGGCCAATGGAGAACTTCACAGTCACTTGCTGATCAAGTTGGCTTGAATTCTCTTAGAATTATAGAAGGATTTGTTAAGGGTTTTAAATCCTCCATTCCTCTATCATTTGATCACTTTATTAATCATGTTCTGGAAGATGGTGTAGTATGGTTGAACTTTCCTCAGTTAAAGGTGTTTCCTAAAGAATGTGGCATTGATGACTCTGGTTCTGTTTCCTTATTGAAAGGTTATGGAAAATTGGTTTTTGATTGTATAGGGAAAAAAATATTGTATCATATATGCGTTAAAACTTTACATTTGGGTCAATTGAAAGGAAAAGTCGATACTAAATGGAGAGCTCAACTCTCTATATCTGAAGATACGTTTCCATCTTGGAGACTTCTGTATAAACCTCCACTTTCTAAGAGATGTGGTGATCTTAATTGGAGATTGATCCATTGTATCTTAGCTACAAATCAATTTGTTGCTAGGATGAATGAAAATGTTACATCGAATTGCCCATTTTGTGATGCTCTTGATACTATTTTTCATATGTTTTGTGACTGTCCTAGACTTGATCCTATTTTTGAACTTGAGAAAAATAATAACAAAATTAGGGTTTCTGTATTCTAATAGCTTATTTATATTGGGCTGTTGTTATAGGAAATCTTTACAAGAACAATGTGTACTTGCTAATTTTGTCATTGGTCAAGCTAAATTAGCAATTTTGAAATCTCACCAGGAAAAGAATGCAGGAAGAGACATTTGTATGGTGGCCTTGTTTAAATCCTTAGTGGAAGCACGAGTGGTTATAGAGTATACATATTACAGGCATGTTAATAATGTTCTTTTCTTTAAATGGAGATGGTGTGTTAAGGAAGCACTGGTTACAGTGAATGAGTATGGGGGGTTGGGTTTTAATTGGTATTGATTTTTTTTTAATGGGTGATTTTATAATTGAATGTGTTAAGAACATGGAATATATATGTTTATTTATTTCTTAAAAAATGTGTTTAATGTGAAGGAATAATGTATATCTACATTTTTATGTAGAATAAAGGGGTTGTCAAAGTCAAAGTCTCTCTCTCTCTCTCTCTCTCTCTCTATCTCTCTCTCTGCATGTCGTCTCTCCTGGCCTTTCCCACTCTGTGAGTTTCCTACATTATTCATGTCCATAGGAAGTGAGCCGCCCGCCTGCTGTGACCTGTGACCTTTGCTTCCGATGCAGGCGCGGCTCAAACCTGAACCCCAGGAATGACATGAAAGACACATTCATCTATGCTAGATTATTCTGTCAGCATTTACCCAACCTCCATATGAAGCAGAACTGCTTTAAATTTTCAGTTCAATTCAATTCATATTTATTTGTATAGTGCTTTTCATAATACACATCGTTTCAAAGCAGCTTTACAGAAAATGCATGAGTCCACATTACAGTTTACAGTGATCTGATATCAGAGGAAACTGTCTAAGTTATGCATTTCAGAAATGTACATATACAAATCACAGTTTGTTAACAAATACATTGATAATGAAAATAAAAAAAATTCAATTATTCATCTCTGACTGTGTTTCTGCAGGAGGTTGAAGCAGAGCATCATGGGATAGTAAAGGGAGATGTGTCGGAGACCATCAGCGATCGATTGAACAGCTCCGGTGTAAAACTGTGCAAGACTGACTCCCAGAATCACACGAGTCCCAGGTACGGCTCACGCTCACACACTCCGGTCGCGCACACACTCCGCTCACACTCGTCTGATCCTGAGGGTCTCATCAGACGCAGGGCTCCACATCAACGCTCGTCTGGGACAAGTGGAGTTTTTGAAGGGACGAGTGAAAGGGAATTTTACTTGCCCAAACAGAAAACTAGCCTGATTAAAACGGCAATAATAAACTAAATAGGGAATCACCAAAACTCGAGAATGATTCTGCATTTATTTAGTGTAAGCAGAGATTGATAGTGAATAATAATATATAATGTACGCTGACGGTAAAAAGGTTGTGCTGCTGTTGAGGCTCGTGCATGAGAAATCGAGGAGAAACCAAAACAAATCACATGACCAGGAGTGCTGAATACCCTCACGATTGAAAATGTGACACTGATTTCATATGACAGTTCAATAATCAAGTAATTAATATTAAGTCACTTACATTTTAGACAATACACTTACACTTAGCAATATTGACTAAAATAGTTCCACATATCCCAGCAGAACCACAGCGCATCTCACAGCAACACTCAACCGTGTTTCATTACTGAATGATTCAGCGTTTTGAACGAATCGTTTGAGTCAAAGATTCAGTGACTCATTCATAAACAACTGCCTCATTCCTGAACGAATCAGCCGTTTGAACGAATCATTTGAATAAATGACTCAATGACTCGCTCATTAAGACGGTCACCTGCCGCCACCTACTGGTGGTTTAGTTTCATGTTTTAAAGTATCATTCTTTCCAACATTTCTTATTTGTGCAGTTGTAATTTTTTATGTTTTTTTATATTTTTTTAATATATTTTTTAATTTGTAAATGATTTAATTTGATTGGTAACAGCCCTATAGTGTCTTGTTATCCTAATTTAATTTATTGATCAAATTTAAGAATTTAAAATAAAAGATAAAGCAGATTAAAGGTAAAAATATCACAAATATGCAGATATAAATATGTCAGAGCTGACTGAACACTGATGAGAATATTGCTTCTTCATAGTAGTGGATCATTTTACTGACTCGGATCTTTGAATCTCGTTCCTCAAAATGAACGAATCTTTTATCGAGGCATTTCGTTCATTTCAGCAAAATGTATTTAAAATGTTACATGTTAATAGCCAAATTCCCCAAACACATCAAATATTTATCGTGACACACCATCATGACAGAAACTCTAAAAATTATAAATTGAAATAAATAAAAAAGCTATAATTTGAGACCAAAAACGCAGCATAACTGTTCAAAAGAACTGACTACGCACTTGTTTATCAGAAAGTTTGGGAATTATTAACTAACTTTTGTGTCCAGCGCTGTCACATCACGTCGCGTGACAAAAGAACGAGACTCAGAAGAATCAGACCCGAAGACGGTTCTGTTCGGTTTCCGGTACAGATCCTATAGGATGTTGCAAAATGAACGAATCACACTCTGAGACAACTCGGTAGTCCCGAATCATATTAAAGATTCTTTCAAAATGACCGACCCATCACTACTTCAGAATAAATTGTATTTATAACACAAAAAAATTCCGGACAAGCACATTTTTTACTGGGACAAGTGAATGACCGATTTCCTTCTCTGAAGGACCAGCGCATGAAAAGGGTTAATGTGGAGCTGTGTGTGTAATGATCTCTCTGTGTTTCTGCAGTAAAGCGGAGCACAGGGTCCACCGGCGCACGCGCAGCTCGTCCATGAAGGACCGGCAGAACTCCAGAGCCAGCGTGGACAGCGAGTTCAACACACAGGTGCGTCTCCGAGGATCACACTGAACTCTGGGATACAGCAGGCTCAGGAACAGGGCCTAGATGTAGTAGACTACAGTACAGTACTAGGCTCAGTAGTAGACCATTGCATAGTTATAATTGTCTCTCTAATATTATCAATCTTGTAGATTAGGGATGCTCATTTTCCCGACCGACAACCGCCGCTCGTTATCCGAGTATTAACCGTTAACTGATAAGATTATAATATTGAATCAATCAAATCTGACTTTATCTGGACAATAACTTTATTCTAGATCTGCTGTAAAGCCTAATCTCTGTTACTGTAATCTCCTGTTATCTCTGTAAAGCTGCTTTGAAATATCTATATTAGAGTGCTGTATAAACGAAGGTGACTTGACTAGAGTGAGTCGTGTGTGTGTCGTTCAGGTGCCCAGGAAATCAGTGTATGACCAGCTCAATCACATCCTGATCTCAGACGAGAGGCTCCCGGAGAACATCATCCTCATCAACACAGTGGACTGGCAGGGGCAGGTGTGTGTGTGTGTGTGTGTGAGATTCCCAGCGCTCCCAGCGCCACACTCAGGGGAATGCAGGAACTTTATGATGTAACCCTGAATGCAGGCGATGCCACTTTGGATTGAGCGTCTGTAGTGTAGTTCTTATTACTGTCCATAAATCAGTTTACAGGTGTGTTTATGATCATTCATTTTAGTGTGTAAGTCAGTCTCTCACATTGGCTTCATATTGTCTCCTCATCAGTGCAGTTTTGATGAGCACAGGCGTGTTTCAGCTGAGTTGTGTGTCGTTGTGTGTTGTGTGTTGTTCAGTATGTGTCGGAGCTGCTGCAGAAACACACTCAGCCCATCGTGTCGACCTGCTCTTCTGCTGACGTCCAGGCGGCGTTCAACACCATCGTCACTCGCATACAGAGATTGTGAGTGACCACACGCACACACTCTCTCACACACACACACACACACACACACACACACAGCTCTATAAATACACAGTTTCTGTAAGTGTCTGAGTGTTTCTGATCGTCGCAGCGGTTCATTATCACTTGAGTCTTGAGCATCTACAGCTGTCAGTGTGATATGATCCTCATAACACACACTCTAACACTCTAACACACACTCTGGTCAGCCAATCAGAATCCATCCTGCTTTAAAGAGCTCAAGCACTTAAAACCGCACACAACAAAACTGCAGCACGCTTATTATAAATAGAACGTTATCTTCTGGTGTGGACACTAATATAGCTATCGTAATAGTTATAGTTACTACAGTTATCGTTTTATTTATTGTTATAGTTATTATTCCACTATTAGTTATCATCATATTTATCGTTACATCTGTAGTTCTCGTATGTATGAGAGTCAGCGTTCAGTGTGTGACCGTGTCATGTGACTCCTCCCGTGTCATGTGACTCCTCCCGCAGCTGTAACTGTAACGCCCAGACTCCGCCCACAGTGAAGGTGGGCGTGGCCGGGGATCAGGGCTATCTCAGCACAGTGCTGCGCTTCTTCGTGGAGCAACTGGCCAACAAGACTCCTGATTGGCTGAGCTACATCCGCTTCCTCATCATCCCGATCGGTGAGCACAGCGCTGATCTTCATGTCAGGTGTTTTCAGGGTTTATGATAATACTGGTTTATTGAGTTTTTACACACTAACGGCGTGTGTTTCTCAGGTTCTCATCCTCTCGCCAAGTGTGTGTCATCCTTCGACTGTAAGTTCAGTAGTTTGTTCATGGAGCCGTCGTGGAGGGAGCTGTTCTGCCGGTCAGAGCCTCCCAGCGCAGGTGATGTGTGTGTGTGTGTGTGTGTGTGTGTGTGTGTGTGTGTGTCTGTTTCACCTGCATCTGTCTCACGTCAGACTCGTATCCCATCAGCCCTCACTGCCACAGGCTCATCTCATGCTCACTTACAGTTTGACCCCAATATAGAGATATGAAGTGCTGCTGCGAACTCTTGACATTTACCTGCTGTGTGTGTGTGTGTGTGTGTGTGTGTGTGTGTGTGTCTGCCTCCACAGACTCAGTTGATGTCGCTGGACGGATTATTCAGTATCTCGCTGGAGCGAATGTGTCTCATCAGTTTCCCATCTCTGAGGCCATGCTCACCTACAGACAGAAGAGGTACGTGTGTGTGTGTGTGCGTGAGTGTGTGTGCGAGTGTGTGTGTGCGAGTGAGTATGTGTGCGAGTAAGAGTGAGTGTGTGTGAGTGAGTGTGTGTGCGAGTGTGTGAGTGTGTGTGAGTATGTGTGAGTATGTGTGTGAGTATGTGTGTGTGCGAGTGTTGGTGAGTATGTGTGTGAGTGTGTGTGAGTATGTGTGTATGTGTGTGTGCGAGTGTTGGTGAGTATGTGTGTGTGAGTATGTGTGTATGTGTGTGTGTGTGTGTGTGTGAGTGTTGGTGAGTATGTATGAGTGTGAGTGTGTGTGTATGTGTGTGTGTGTGTGCGAGTGTTGGTGAGTATGTATGTGTGTGAGTGTGTGTGTGAGTGTGTGTGAGTGTGTGTGTGTGTGTGTGTGTGTGTGTACATGTTTTTCTATCTTCAACCTGAAAGCAAACTGGGCGCTCCACATCAGGTGTGTATCAGGCCACGCCCCCTCTGCTGAAACGGGAAATGATGAATCTTGAATAAAGGGTGTAATGGCCAGTGTATATCGCAGTAGAGTTTGGGGTAACACTTTATTTTAGTGTCCTTGTTACATATGCTACATGAACTTACCATAGTAATAACAGTAAATTATGCATAATTACACACAACTAACCCAAACCCTAACCCTACCCTAACCCTACAGTAAGTACATGTAGTTGCTTAATATTACTCAGCACTTAAATATATAATTACACTGCAACAATGACACCTTATAATAGAGTGTAAGGAGTATGCTGATGGAAACACACACTCTCAGATTCTCAGTAATGAGACATTGCTTGTTTTATTTGTTTGTATATTTCTGCTTTATTATGCGCATCCTCTGACAGAATCATCATTATTATAATTAACACTTATGCCCTCATTTCTTCTCATCTTGCGTTTGCATTCCAAGGAAGAGGAGTTTGTATTTTGATTTGTACATCAGGTATCTGACCTCTGACCTCTATTGTTGCATCTCTACATTTGATTTGTCCATCTCCAGTCACATGACCTTCTCTGTCTCATCAATGCCTGAAGATCTGCAGATCGTTCTCATGGTCTCGCAGGTTCAGGCTTTATTAGCTTGTGTGATGATCATCCTGTGATTCTGCCAGTGGATGATGGTCAGACGCTCGTGTCCTCGGGTCACGTGTGTGTGTGTGTGTGTGTGTGTGTGTGTGTGATCAGGTGTTTCTGCTCATCTCATCGTGATGTTCATCTCACCGGTCAGACGTGTTGTGTGCTGCAGTTTTATAACCTCTCTCTCTCTCTCTCTCTCTCTCTCTCTCTGTCAGTCCGGATGAAGACTCGTGCCAAAAGTTTGTGCCGTTCATCGGGGTAAGCCTGCAGATGTCACATGATGATGTATGAGTGTGTGAGCAGAGGCTAACGGTTGTTGCACTCCGTCAGGTGGTGAAGGTGGGGATCGTGGAGCACAGTCTGTCCACATCGGGTGAGTTCAGATCCTCAAAGCATTCTGGGTCGACCCTCATGTTTGGTTACGTTTGAAATATGTAGTGACTGATTTTATCAATTCTCAAATCTCAAATCTTTTCGCATTAAATTTTGATGTTGAATAATTTTGTGGCTCACTCAACATTATATGTTTGGTCTAAAACGCTAAAACTGTTCTCATGTTTAGCAAATGAGAGTGAACTCTGTCATCTGTGCAGGACTGTGATATGAAGAGTGTGTGAAGTTACATATTTTAGCAACAGTGTGAAAGTGAATATAACAGGCACAACACCGCTATAAACATCAATATCTATGGGTTCAATATGCGTCACATGACTAAACTTACATCATCGCTTTTAAATACCTCTTTCCCAGTCCACACTACACCGAGAAAACAGCATTATCAAATGTATCCAAAGCTTTTTTCAAAAAGCTTAGTTTTCATTAATAGAAACCCGTCACAGAAGGACGAAGCGGAGAGAAAAGATGCGTTTCAAACTCATGTATTAGTGTATTAGTGTGGACAAGACCTTAATGCATGACAATAAAGCCCTTAATCTGTGTCATCTTTTGATGATTAATCAAATTAAATTGACTTCCACTTAGTTTTCAGCAGTGCTGTTCCTTCTGTACGCTGACGTCATCAGTCAGGCCGGGTCCTGGTCCTCAGGAAATGAGGTCACATCTGCTCTACGCTCTCTCTCTCAGTCACATAAATAGATTTCCCAGCGTGAGGCATTTACAGTCGGGCAGCAACGCATCGACTCTCTGTCTCGTATGTGGGTCAGATGCAGGTCATCAAACACTCCCAGGGTTCATCAGTGCAGGAGTGTGTGAACCACTCCAGTGTAAGTGTGTGTTCACCTGTGTGTGTTCGCAGTGGACTCTGATGATGCCATGAATGCGGGTGTCGTGTCCTCGCCCACACCCTACGGGAAGGAGATGTGTGTGACTCCGCCCCCCTCTCCCTCCACATGTGCCGTTTTCTCCGGAGTGGGGTATGACATCATCACATCACATGACATGATCAACACATGTGTGTTTGAGTGAATCTGGGTCGCATTACATGCCAAAATCAGCATACTGTACCAGTCCTTGACTGGCTTCATGAGACTCACTGTGTGTGTGTGCGTGTGTGTGTACACGAGTATGCATGTGTGCATGCTTGTGCATGTGTGTGTATGCGTGTGTATGAGTCTGTGTGCGTTAGTGTGTGCATGTGTGTATGCTTGTGTGTGAGTCTGTGTGTATGAGTCTCTGTGCGTGTGTGTGTACAGGTGTATGCGTGTGTTCACACCTGTGCTGTGTGTGTGTGCGTGTGTATGAGTCTGTGTGCGTTAGTGTGTGCATGTGTGTATGAGTCTGTGTGTGTGTATGTGTACAGGTGTATGCGTGTGTTCACACTAGAGCCCGACCGATATATCGGCGGGCCGATATTATCGGCCGATATTAGGCATTTTCCAAACTATCGGTATCGGCATTTATAATGGCCGATAAATTAATATTTAAAAAATAAAATAAAAGCGGACGAAACACCCTTCAACCATG
This sequence comes from Leuciscus idus, assembly GCA_021554675.1. Lineage (NCBI taxonomy): Eukaryota > Metazoa > Chordata > Actinopteri > Cypriniformes > Leuciscidae > Leuciscus > Leuciscus idus. Next base: position 34,987,476 of record CM038641.1, on the reverse strand, counting down.
TTATGAGTGTTGGCGCTGCATAGTTTGTCCACCAGAGGGCACTACACAAGGAAGATCGCTCGGGCTAGAGGAGTGGTTACGAACAGAGTCCAGAGTTCACCTGAGTCGGGAGACGGCAGCGCCGGATGATTCTGTCAGCATTAAAGACTTTTAAAATAATTTAACTCGCGTTCATGTTTGAATGCCTTGTGTTTGTGATGCAAAAGACTATGCGCGCTAACCATTACCATAGTAAACATAGTAAACGCTTGAAGATACGCATAGTAAAAAAACATAGTGAACGCTTGAAGAAATCCGACCAATCATAAAGGCTATCACAGTCATGTTTTTATTTTATCTGTCAGTAGCCTATGTCTCGTCTCTTTATACCGGACTATCATAAAAAGCTGATTTTTTTCGGGAGCTTCCTGTTTCTCTGACTGAAAATATCTGTATGGGAGTCGAGAGAGTGCTAAAGCTCCTCAGGTCATATTTTTGGTGGCATATATTTGTAGAAATTATCATTCTTTCTAAATGTGATGTAAATATGTCCTGTAACTACCAGATAAACAGTAACAGACACGACTGAAGAAGTAAGTGTGTCCTTTCTTTTGTGAAATAGACCTAACGTTAATTTATTTCTGAGTGACTAATGTGCAATTTTGACATTAATTAATTCATTATGATCAATGTATCACTTTTTATTGTAAACCTGTGGTAAAACATCGATGCTTGGGTTTTAAATATTCAAGTAAACAACAAAAATGCCAGCAAACGGCCGCTTTTATCATGTTTGTTTTCAACGCTGTTTCCAGTGATTTCTGATTCGTTTTCTGATAAAACTTCCATTTGTTGGTGAAATGATGGGTTAGTGTGACGTTGTTCCAGAGAGGCGTGTTACGGGCGTGTTTTAGTGAAGCGCTGTGGAGCTTCTGGCCCGAACGCGGCTATCACTGTTACAAAGGTAGTGCAAAGGCGCCAACTAGTGGCTATTAGTGGATGCGCGTGAAGTGATCGCGCACGTGAAATGCGCGTGAAGAATAACAGCTGCGCCCTCCTCAGGAAGACTGTTAGAAGTCACGGTGCGGTGTTCGTGTTGAACAATAATAACTGTGTACGTCCTTGCGAGAAAAGTGAGTTTCATTTATTCTTTACTTGTTTAAGATTGATTATATATGTAAATATCTAGGAATAATCGAGTATTTGGGTCATAAACCCACTCGAGAGAAATGACGAGTCATACAGTGTAGTTAACATAGATTGAACGTCATTGTAGGATGCTGATGCATGTTATTTGTAACTGATTTCAGTTTTGTGCTCGTATTATACAAACAGATATATCATTATTGTTTACATTACTTTTACATTATTTGTTCTGTAGCGATTATGTTAAGGAATGGTGACTCACATGTTATAATTCACATGTTTAAATTGGTGTATTGTGTTAGATATAATGCTAAGCTGATGGATAGACTTCATCTATAATGCTACTTTATACAATGTTACATTCATTATTGTTTTGTTTACTTTCAGCTACACTACATACACTACACTGCATTTATACCCTCGAATACCTGATGTATACATCCCATTCTTGTTAATCTGAACTGAGAGGCGACTAGGCCTACTTCATTCAAGTCTGCATCTGTAATCAGGGTCTAATGTATGTCTGTGCTGCCGACGATAATTCAGTAAAATGTTTAAACTGATTTCTGCCTCCTGTCCTGCGTTCTGACCGACGCTCCAGGGCGAGAACTATAGCCTCCTAAGCACCTGTGGTCCTTTCTCTAAAACATTTGGTCCTTCGAGCCGGAGATCAGTGCTTACCTTGGTTAAGGATGGCTACTTCTAAAGAAATGAGTGAAGCCCTTTCAGAATCTGTGCGTCCAAAACGGCAAATCAGACTGCCGGCCTATTTGTCAGACTACCAAGTGAATATTATAGGCCACAGAGAACTGACTTCCTCTTATACGGAAGATACTGCAGCACAGACTACATTTAGACTTGAAGAGGAGTACAATGCAGGGAGTGATGAAACTGCCAGAATGAGGTACAAAGCAGGTTCAGTGGTGGCCAGACCTGGAAGTCGGTATGTAGAAAGAGATGAGTGGGGAGCCTTTTATACTGAATTAGAGGACATTCAAGCTCACATTGGCCAAGACACTAAGTTCATACAAAGTTTACGTGATCAAGTGCGCCATCATGTGTTATCCAAATACCGGGGGACTTTGGAGGAAACCTCAAGTGCAGATACTCACCTATCACCGAAAGATGACAGAGCCTCTTTTCCTGAAGCAAGGCAGCCACTTTCACACCCTTCTCACTTATCCTCATCAGCTTCCTTCTCTGCAACACCCCAAGTCTCACCACTCCGGTCCCAGGCATCAGCGGTGTCCTTGGCTGAGTCCCATTCAATTACCCATCTAACACCACAGAGACCTAAAACGACAGTGGACAGTCCTCAAGAGGATGAGTCATGGCCTGAACCACCACCTCCAGTATGTGACGATGTCCCTTACAGAGCTAGGAAAGAGCGTGCATTCCCAGTCGCTTACGTTACTTCTGTTAGTTATTCAAACCCAGTGAAACTAGCAGCAGAGAGATTAGTAGCACAGCCCTATATTAGACAGCATGCTCCAGTCAAGGGAAACACATTCCATAATCAATCATTCAGGCCTCTCGGAGGGGATATCATGACAAACCCCATGCCATACAATAACCAGGGTCAGGGCAGTCCAACATATCATTCCTTCACCTGTCCTCCGACCACTGCTCCATATTTAACGCCTCATTCTGCACCTTGGCTGGATGTTCCTTTGCCACCTCAGCAACAAACTGTGTATGCTCCACAATCAGTGCAGCAGAGTGACCCATGGCTTACACACCCAGAAATGCCATACAATCAGCCACAACACCAGCCTTATGAGATCTTTCCCTTATCGCTGCCAGCACAGGAGAAAGTCTATCTAGGCCCCAAACCACGAATTCCCATGTTGATTCATCGAGACCCTGCGGAGTTCGCCAGGCTGAAGATGTCATTGGAGAATCTATTGCCAGCTGGTGCTACCGAGCTCTTTAAATATCAAATATTGGTAGACCATCTTAAATTAGAGGAAGCCTCCCTTATTGCTGACTCTTACCTGAACTCTGTCACTCCATATTCTGACACAATGACAGCCTTAAATGAGAGATTTGGTCAGCCGCATCAGTTAGCACTTAAAAGAATAGCACAGGTCATGGATGCTCCTGACATCAAGCGAGGGGATCATGAGGCATTCCAAAGATTCGCGCTGCAGATCAGAGCTCTTGTTGGGATGCTGGAAACCCTTGGCGTAGAGGGAGAAGTGGAATTAAAATGTGGTTCACACGTCGCCAGACTGCTTGGTAAACTACCTCCAGAGTTGTGCGCAGACTTTCGCAGACACCTATATTATCAGTCTGATTCAGTGTATACATTACCTGAATTCTCCAAGTGGCTCCAGTACGAAGCATGGTGTCAGGGCTATACCGAACCTCCCAACAAACGAACTTATGAAAGCCGGGGAAAGCCAGCACGCTTCACCAGACCAGCTACTATCCTCCATGGGGCCAAAGCTGCATCAGAGTCGAAGAGCCCAGAAGCAGGACCTAAAGCATTCACCTCAGGCAAGAAAAGAGGGAAAGTGCAACCATATTGTCCATATTGCGAAAGCTCTGAACATTTCCTAAGTCAGTGCGCTACTTTCCAGACTTTTACTCCTGAGCAGATCCGTAAGTGGATTACTGAGAACAAGAGGTGCATAAGATGTGGACGTCCTCATGCTGTTACAGACTGCACTCTCAAGAAACCCTGCAGTATTTGTCAAAACAAACACCTCCTGATACTACATGCAGTAAATTCTAAGTCAAGTAAAGAGGGCATATGCATGTTGAGCTCCGCAGTTGGCACCGCTTATCTGAATCGACCCACTGACTGCAGCCGTGTATTGCTGAAGGTGGTAAAAGTTCGTCTGCAGTATCATGAACAAGCTCTGGAGACTTATGCTGTACTCGACGACGGTTCAGAGAGGACCATACTCTTATGCGAGGCAGCAAATAAGCTTGGCCTGCGTGGAATTCCTGAGGAACTGGCCTTGAGAACAATCAGGCAAGAAACCCAAGTACTTCAAGGAGCATCTGTCTCTTTCAGTGTTTCCCCTGCCTCACAGCCAAAACGGAATTACCACATTAGTGGAGCCTTCACTGCTCGGAGTCTGGGACTGGCTGATCATTCCTACCAACTAGCTGTCTTGCAGAAAAGGTACAAGCACCTCAGAGGCTTGCCACTTGAGCCCTTTGATAAAGTTCAACCTCTTCTTCTCATTGGAGCTGACCAATCCCATTTGATCACTCCAATAGCACCAGTGCTTTATGGACCACCAGGAGGACCAGTCGCAATACGGACCAGGTTAGGGTGGACGCTACAGGGCCCAGCTAGAGGTCTATCACAGCATCTTAGATCTCAGAACTGTTACCTGACCTCAATAAACACTGAAACAGCTGAACTTCTGAGGAATGTGGAGAAGTTGTGGCAGGTGGACACGCTACCATTCAAGTCAGAGAAACAGGTAACTCGATCACGAGAGGATCAAGAGGCACTTTCACTTCTGGAAAGTAAGACGATCCGTGTGGAGCATAATAAGATCCAGCACTATGCGACCCCTCTGCTACGGAAGAGAAATACCTCCCCTTTCCATGCAACCAAAGATGCTGTCATGCCAAGCCTCCGAGGTACAGAGAAGCGACTCGCTAAAGATGATAACAAAGCCTCAGCATACATTGCAGAAATGAGCAAGCTTGAACTGGCAGGCTCTGTACATAAGCTATCTGAGAAAGAGGTTGCCCAGAGTGAGGAATCATGGTTCATTCCCCATCATCTGGTACAACATAATGGGAAGAACCGCCTAGTATTCAACTGTTCTTACCAATTCCAGGGCTGCAACCTTAACGAATCTCTCCTTCCTGGACCTACCCTTGGCCCATCACTCCTGGGGGTCTTGCTTCGCTTTCGAGAGCATGCCATTGCGATAAGCGGGGACATAAAGGCCATGTTTCACCAGGTATGCCTTCTGCCTGAGGACAAGCCCCTTCTTCGGTTTGTGTGGAGAAATCTCTGTCGTGATGTGCCTCCTGTGGTCTATGAGTGGCAGGTTCTGCCGTTCGGTACCACATGTTCTCCATGTTGTGCCACTTTCGCCCTCCAGAAACATGTGCACGATCACAGCACAGAGGGAGAAGATGTCAGGAATTCCGTAGACAGGTGTTTCTACGTAGACAACTGTTTACAGAGTCTGTCATCAAAAGCTGATGCCAAAGCTTTGCTTGATAAATTACGTGTACTGTTGGCATCAGGGGGCTTCGAGATCCGCCAATGGGCCAGCAACGCCCCTGACATTCTTAGGCATCTCCCTCTAGAAGCACGCTCCGATAAAGTTGAAATGTGGCTCGCCCAAGATTCTTCTGATGTTCAAGAGTCTACCTTAGGCCTAAGATGGCACTGCCCTACAGATATCATCGGCTATAAACATCGACTGGAGGATTACGGCCCAACCACAATGCGCACTGTGTACCGTACATTGGCCAGACAGTATGACCCTTTGGGGCTAATATTGCCATATACAACTCGGGCTAAGGTGATTGTACAGCGACTCTGGGATAAACAACGAGAATGGGATGATCCATTACTGCCTGAGGAGCTGCTCCAAGCCTGGAATACATGGGTAGCAGAACTGCCTGAATTATCTCACATCACCTTACCTCGCTGCTATGTTCCCACAACTATGGATCAGCCAGAAGTGATACGAGATGTCCATGTGTTCTGTGACGCCTCTGAGAGAGCATATGGGTCAGTGGCCTACCTACGCTCTGAGGACGTTGAAGGTGGTGTTCACTTGGCATTTCTGCTGGCCAGATCTCGAGTTGCGCCGAAACGACAACAATCCATGCCAAGACTGGAGCTTTGTGCAGCAGTCACTGGAGCTCAACTTGCAAAGCTGATAATCAGTGAGCTCACCTTACCTATCAGGAATACCATCTTGTGGTCCGACTCGACCACTGTCCTGACATGGCTCCAGTCAGATTCGTGTCGATTCAAGGTCTTTGTGGGAACCAGGATTGCTGAGATCCAAGCGATCACAGATCGGCGGGCATGGAGGTACGTGAGATCAACACTTAACCCGGCAGATGATCTGACCAGGGGTAAATCCTTGGTGGAACTAGCACAACCGAATAGGTGGTGTCAAGGTCCATCTTTTCTTTTACGAACCCCTGATGAGTGGCCAGAAGCTCCAGCAGGGACAGTTGGAGAAGATCCTACAGAGCTACGACTTTCCTTGTTCTGCCATTACATCTCAAGTTCTGATAGGTATGTCCCTGATCCCAGCAGGTATGCTACATGGAATGAACTAGTGGAGGCCACAGCAAGCACCCTTCAGCATGGGGAAGCGGAGCAAGCTGCTTCATCTAGTGCAAGAACTTATCAGCAGGCAGTCTCCCTCATCCTTAAACAGTCCCAGCTCGACAGTTTCCTAGAGGACTATAACGTTCTCAAAGCCAATAAACCAGTTCCTTCCAGTAGCCGCCTCCTTGTTCTGGCTCCTGAGTTTGATGCAACAGAAGAGGTCATTCGAGTTGGTGGACGCCTCCGAAGAGCAGAGGATTTGGATCCTAACTTCAAACATCCTATTGTGCTGGATCCGAGCCACTGCATCACCAAACTGTTAATCCAGGATTTTGACCAGAGATTATGCCATCCTGGACCAGAGCGAGTCTTCGCTGAACTCCGACGGTCGTACTGGATATTGAGAGGGCGTGAGGCTGTTCGGAAGCATCAATATGCTTGTCTGGAGTGCCGGAAGTTAAGATCCAAACCTGTTTCACCGAAGATGGCTGACTTGCCTCCTGCACGACTGCGTTTGTTCAAGCCAGCGTTCTTTTCCACTGGGATGGACTGCTTTGGGCCATTTCATGTGAAGATTGGTAGGCGTACAGAAAAGAGATGGGGCATCATATTCAAGTGCCTTACCACTCGAGCAGTGCATCTTGATGTACTTACCTCTATCGACACAGATGCCTTCTTGATGGCAGTACGGAGGTTTACAGCACGTCGTGGTACCCCTGCTGAACTTTACTCCGATCAGGGGACAAATTTTAGAGGGGGAGAGAAAGAGTTGAGAGAGGCTTTCACTGTCATGAATCCTAACCTGCAAGGGTTGCTGGCAAAACATCAGATCAACTTCCATTTTAATCCTCCAGCAGCTCCACACTTTGGAGGAGTGTGGGAGCGAGAGATTCGCTCTGTAAAAGCAGCACTTAGCACCACAATTGGAGCACAAAGCGTTCCTGAGGAAGTACTGAGAACGGTTTTAATTGAAGTGGAGGCGATCTTGAATTCCAAACCGTTGGGGTATGTGTCAGCTAACATCTCAGATGTTGACCCAATAACACCAAATCATCTTTTGATGGGGCGGCCCAGTAGTTCATTGCCGCAAGTTGTCTATCAAGATTCTGAACGCCTAAGTCGCAGACGGTGGAGACAAAGTCAGATACTGGTGGATCATTTCTGGGCCAAGTTCATCCGCTACTACTTACCTGGTCTTCAGCTCAGGCAAAAATGGCAAAGGACTACCGAGGACCTTACTGAGGGGTCTGTTGTAATGATGGTTGATAACCAATTACCAAGGGCTCTATGGTTAGTAGGCAGAGTGGTGAAGGTGTTTCCAAGCACCGATGGACATGTGAGAGCCGCTGAGGTAAAAGTTAATGACAAGAGCTTCATCAGACCTGTGGTAAAGCTAATTCAGCTGCCTGAATTGCCCAAGGAGGATTAACAGTCAATTGGAACACATTTACATTGCAAATGTGGGGGTGGCTGTTACAAAGGTAGTGCAAAGGCGCCAACTAGTGGCTATTAGTGGATGCGCGTGAAGTGATCGCGCACGTGAAATGCGCGTGAAGAATAACAGCTGCGCTCTCCTCTGGAAGACTGTTAGAAGTCATGGTGCGGTGTTCGTGTTGAACAATAATAACTGTGTACGTCCTTGCGAGAAAAGTGAGTTTCATTTATTCTTTACTTGTTTAAGATTGATTATATATGTAAATATCTAGGAATAATCGAGTATTTGGGTCATAAACCCACTCGAGAGAAATGACGAGTCATACAGTGTAGTTAACATAGATTGAACGTCATTGTAGGATGCTGATGCATGTTATTTGTAACTGATTTCAGTTTTGTGCTCGTATTATACAAACAGATATATCATTATTGTTTACATTACTTTTACATTATTTGTTCTGTAGCGATTATGTTAAGGAATGGTGACTCACATGTTATAATTCACATGTTTAAATTGGTGTATTGTGTTAGATATAATGCTAAGCTGATGGATAGACTTCATCTATAATGCTACTTTATACAATGTTACATTCATTATTGTTTTGTTTACTTTCAGCTACACTACATACACTACACTGCATTTATACCCTCGAATACCTGATGTATACATCCCATTCTTGTTAATCTGAACTGAGAGGCGACTAGGCCTACTTCATTCAAGTCTGCATCTGTAATCAGGGTCTAATGTATGTCTGTGCTGCCGACGATAATTCAGTAAAATGTTTAAACTGATTTCTGCCTCCTGTCCTGCGTTCTGACCGACGCTCCAGGGCGAGAACCATAGCCTCCTAAGCACCTGTGGTCCTTTCTCTAAAACAACTTATTCTGCCTAAATAAAGTAATGATTACTGTATTTATAACTAGCATATCTGTAGTTCCAGTCTCTGCATTGTAAAATGTAAGTTAGGCACGCGAGGAGTGAACATTTAGACATAGAGAAAAAGTATCAAACACAGCCTGTGCATAAAAGTTCGCTTTTCTTTTACACGTGTATGAAATCCAAGTGTGTGTTGCTGACTTCGTTTAACCGCAGCATTAACGAGTCACATAATGTATTTAGTGCATCACTAAGTAGTAGATTTTAGAAGGCAGGCAGCAAATGATGATTGAAAATGGTTTGTTGTAGCTTGATGGAATAGACGGATAGAATTAAAAGAGTGCAGGTAAAGGGATAAGCAAGTTGACATTGTAATTATAAGGAAGCTTATAACATTGACATTTGGCAGACGCTTTTATCAAAAGCGACTTACATTGCATTTAAAGGTACACACACACACAAGGAGTGACCTTTGTCTTGTTTAATAATAATACAAATGATGATGATAAAAATAATATCATCATCATTGATTTTTAAAAATTATTACTGTCAATATTAATAATAATAGTTTATTTTTTTTGTTCAAAGGACTTTAAGTTTCATATCTTAAGTTTGTATTTTTAATATACATTATATTTATCAGAACTTTAATATTTTCTGTTCTGTTGTGACAATAAAACAAACAAGTTTATTTTTAAACTGCATTATCATATTATTTTAGAAAGGCTACATTATGAAATTGTGAAATAACTACAAATAACATATGTTAGGGAAATCTGTTCATGTTTTGTTACGCGTTTCTGGATTTAAAAAATATATATATATATCGGAATATCGGATTTTTAAATCACCAAATATTTGTATCGGTATCGGCCTTAAAAATCCCATATCGGTCGGGCTCTAGTTCACACCTGTGCTGTGTGTGTGTGTGTGCAGTTCCCCGTGCACAGGTGGAGAGCTGATGGGGCTTCAGGTGGACTACTGGACGTGGCCGAGCGGAGAGAAGAAGCGTGAGTGTGAGAAGCGTGACGTGAAGAACACACTGAAGAGCAACTTCCGCTCGCTGCAGGTCAGCCGGCTGCCCAGCGGGGGCGACACCAGTCCCACACACTGCATGGCCATGACCGTCGTCACCAGAGAGAAGAACAAGAAAGGTTCTGATCCACACACACACACACACACACACCGTTTCTCACAGGTTCTGTTCATCAGTCCATCAGGATCAGTGTGTGTTTTCTTGCGTGTGTTGCAGTGATTTTCCTCAGTAAGAAGCTGAAGGAGAAGGATGTGGATTCTAAGAGTCAGGTGATCGACGGCATCAGCCGGCTCATCTGTACGGCCAAACACCAGCACACCATGCTCAGAGGTGCTGTTTCACACACACACACACACACACACACACACACACACACACACACATGCACAAACACCAGCACACCATGCTCAGAGGTGCTGCTTCACACACACACACACACACACACACACACACACACACACACACACACACACACACACACACACACACACACACATGCACAAACACCAGCACACCATGCTCAGAGGTGCTGCTTCACACACACACACACACACACACACACACACACACATGCACAAACACCAGCACACCATGCTCAGAGGTGCCGCTTCACACACACACACACACACACACACACACATGCACACACACATGCACACACACACACACACACACACATGCACAAACACACAGCACACATGCATACTCCCTCTTTAACACACACACTGCCTGCGTATGCATACAGTGTTCTCTAATAGCAAACTCTTTCTGTCATATTTCTATTAAGTCAAGTCAAGTCAAGTTTATTTGTATAGCGCTTTTCACAATACAGATTGCATCAAAGCAGCTTCACAGTATTAAATTAAAATAATACAACAAAGTTTGTTTCAAGAGGAATTTATTGATTGATAAAATTAAATTAAATATCCCCAAAATATCCCTATTAACTGTCAATCACAAATAATTACATCATAATCCTCAAGATTTAATGTTGTGATTAATTTTCGCACAATTTCCAAACACTGCTGGAATATGTGGAAGCAATCATGCATTCGAAGAACTACGATACAGTCACACGGCTGCTTTATGCTGTTCATCCAGTTTGAAGAACAGCATTCTGGGACATAAAAGTTAATGTATTCATGTAACTTAATTTGAAACATTGATACTTAATATCATGTAATGTTCCTGTGTGTGTGTGTGTGTGTGTGTGTGTGTGTGTGTGTGTGTGTGTGTGTGTGTGTGTGTGTGTGTGTGTGTGTGTGTGTGTGTGTGTGTGAACGTGTTTATGGGTAATTCACTCTGAATAGTCGTGTTTCCCCTATGGGGCCAGTGTGAGCCGGGCGGGGGGGCTGATAGCCTCGGGTCTGGAACACCGATCCCAAAACACACTGCAGCGCTTCACTAAAACACACACACACACACACACACACACACACACACACACATCATTTCACCAACTAATGGAAGTTTCATCAGAAAACTAATCAGAGAGAAATCACTGTAAACTACTGAGATCGCCAAACCAACATGATGAAAGCGGCCGTTTGCTGACATTTCTGTTGTTTACTTACAGATTTAAAACCCAAGCATAGATGCTTTAACACAGTTATACAATAAAAATGTGTACATTGATCATAATGAATTAATTTGTGTCAAAATTGCACATTAGTCACAGAAATAAAGTGGTATTTACCGTTTAATCCTAAAAGAAAGGACACGCGTACTTCAGCCGCGTCTGCTTCTGTGTATTTAGTCGCAGGACCGTGTGTTTACATCACATTTACAAAGAATGATCATTTCTACTAATATTGTAAATAAATTCTAATTCAGACGTTTGCTAGTTTCACCCTCAGGAGTCGACCTCAGTGTGTGTGTTGAAGGTCAGTGACACTGAATGTGTGTGTGTTTCAGTCTCGATCGACGGCGTGGAGTGGAACGATGTGAAGTTCTTCCAGCTGGCCGCCCAGTGGCCGACTCACGTCAAGCACTTCCCCGTCGGTGTGTTCGGCTACAGCAAACCCATGTGACGTCCTGCAGGCGTGTGTGTGAGTGTGTGTGTGTGAGTGTGTGCTGAAGGAGAAAAGCCACCGCGACATTCAGTGACGAGTTTCCCATGGAAACCGGACTGTCTTCAGTTCATTTCTATCGTTGTGTGTGTGTTCAGTTGCTGTTTCTGACTCTATATAAACAGCACTAGTGATATTTTATATGAATATATATATTTTTAGGTCATGATGAACTGTACGGTGACGGCTAACGTCAAGCACTTTCTGTTGTTTTTGCTACTTTATCATTTCTGTGAAATCCTGTGTAGAATGTTGCATGATGGGACGGGTCCTGAGCACGTGTGTGTGTGTCGAGAGGTCGTGTTGAGGTGTTTTGCTGTGAATTGAAATGGATGTTTTTTTACCCCAAATGTAAAAGTTTTGTGTCTTTGTGATATTTTGTAGTTACACGATGAATCTGAAACGCTGAACTGAACCTGCCTTCTCAAAGCACACACACTCTGGACAGACGAAGAGTTCCTGGCACTTTACCTCTATGATGTGTGTGTTAGCATGACTGTCACATGACACACACCGAGCGTAACGGCCCGTTCACACCAAGTCGAGTCAGCTTTATTATACAGTACAGATTCACATTGATCTCTACAGAAGAGCCATTATAATGTAGTTAAATCAGTGATATTACTGAATATTAGGTTTATTTTAAACACAAACTGAGTGAGTCAAGGACGAAAAGCATAACGCTTTAATATTCGCTCGAACTCGATAAGAATCACAACTATAACGATAACGACAGAAGAACGATCTCGTTGGAATCACTTTCAGAGTGATTTTATTCCAGCGGATGAACCATAAAAACACTGACAGCCAATCAGAATCCATCCTGCTTTAAGAACTCGAGCATTTAAAGCGACAGACGACAAACTGCAGCGCTTATGATCAACAGAAGGATATCATCTAATATAGTTATCGTTCTTGGTGTGAACGTGGACCTTTACAGAGATGCTCCTGTTGTCCGTCATACAGCACAAACACACTCATGTGTGACCAGTGTAACTAGTGAAGCTGTGGTCATGTGATCATGGATCAGAGTAAACCGCACATTAGTCTGACGTCAATGAAAGCCAGTGTAATTTTGACAAGCCATATTTTGCAGTTTCGTAACAGCACAAGCTGCAGACGCTCACGTCTCTGTCCTGTTCATGAGTGACAGGAACGAACTGAGGCATCATGGGAGATTGAGTGTCTGTGCTTCAGTCTGAACCTTTTTCAACACTGGGTTTTAGTATTAAATCAGTTTTCTTCAGTCCTTCTTCAGATCTGACAACCGTTTGCATTCATTACATGCTGAATTAATCAGTGTGTTCATCTGGACTGTTTGATTTGGTGTGTGTGTTGAATGTTTAATGGTGTGTGTTGAATGTTTAATGGTGCTTCTCATGTGATTGTTTCGATGGCAACCCTCATTTAGTCATTTTTGCTGATGAATGTATTGAGATGCTTTAGTACCTTCTGTTTTTACTCCCAAAATGACCACTTAAAATACCAAAAGACTCCGGTTCATGAAAGCTTCTTCATCAACAGCAGATTCACACGCAGTATTTGCACTTTTACTACAGTAAACTGAGTTCTGGAGATATGAACACTTTGATTTAAAGTCCCTCCCAAACCTGAAACACTTGCTTTCTTCTATGGAATAAAGCCTCAGTCAGAGTTTATTTGTCCATATAATGAAAGTCAATAGGGTCCAGTGTTGTTTGGTTCCCAATGTTCTTCGAAATATCATCTTTTGAGTGTCACAGGAGAGGTTTGGGTATTCTGAGTAAATAATGACAGAATGATGAATTATTGCTTTAAGAACCACTAAGAGCTCTTTCCACCGGTGCGTTTACATCATTTCCTGAAGGGATTCTGTGTACGGGAGTGACATGAACTCTTCTCAAAGTATCATATTAACCGCATGTCTCCATAACTCCACAGCACATTAATAACGACTGCGTTTTGTACAGTATGTGTGACGCTGACCGCAGCACCTTTGCACAAGGCCTCATTTTTACACATGACAGACTTTTGAAAACACGATTTTACCGTTGCATGTTTTACATTTGGAGTATGAAATGTCATTTTATAACGCTGCTGCTTTCCATGCTTACACATGCAGTTGTGTTTAATAAAGGGTTTTTAACCACACAAGATGTTGTTTGTGTGTGTGTGTGTGTGTGTGTGTGTGTGTGTGTGTGTGTGTGTGTGAACAGATGTGACACGTGTGTTGTGTGTGTATGTGAACAGACGTGACACAGGCGTGTTTTGTGTGTGTGTTTGTGAACAGACATGACACAGGCGTGTTTTGTGTGTGTGTGTGTGTGTGTGTGAACAGACGTGAAACGCGTGTTGTGTGTGTTTGTGAACAGACATGACACAGGCGTGTTGTGTGTGTGTGTGTGTGTGTGAACAGACGTGACCCCTGACACAGGCGTGTTGTGTGTGTGTTTGTGAACAGACATGACACAGGCGTGTTGTGTGTGTGCTTGTACACAGGCGTGTTGTGTGTGTGAACAGACGTGACCGTGACACAGGCGTGTTGTGTGTGTGTGTGTGTGTGTGTGAACAGACGTGACCCCTGACACAGGCGTGTTGTGTGTGTGCTTGTACACAGGCGTGTTGTGTGTGTGTGAACAGACGTGACCCGTGACACAGTGAAACACGCGTGTTGTGTGTTTGTGAACAGGCGTGACACAGGCGTGTTGTGTGTGTGTGTGTGTGTGTGAACAGACGTGACCCGTGACACAGGCGTGTTGTGTGTGTGTGTGTGTGTGTGTGTGAGAGAACAGACGTGAAACGCGTGTGTTTGTGAACAGACGTGACACAGGCGTGTTGTGTGTGCTTGTACACAGGCGTGTTGTGTGTGTGTGAACAGACTTGACCCGTGACACAGGCGTGTTGTGTGTGTGTGAACAGACGTGACCTGTGACACAGGCGTGTGTTGTGTGTGTGTTTGTGAACAGACATGAAACACGCGTGTTGTGTGTGTTTGTGAACAGGCGTGTTGTGTGTGTGTGTGAACAGACGTGACCCGTGACACAGGCGTGTTATTGCGAGGCTCAGTTTATTGCGCGGGTGTGACGAAGCTCTTGATGGGCGGCAGACGTCTGATCTTGCGACCCGCCCAGCCGCCCTTCCTCTGCCAGAGGCCGCTCGAGGGCCGGATGCCCAGCCAGCGGTTTCGACCCGCCTTCCCGATGATGCGCTTGTTGTGGTCCACGTTAGACACTCGGCCCACTGTAGCGACACACGTCTCCAACACCTGAGAGAGCACACGCTTTACACAACATCTGGAGCATTCACACTCTGCTTACACTGACCACAAACAAACTCTAGATAAAGACAAACTCTAGATAAAGCCTGAACAGAAAGTTTGAAGTAGTTTGCTTTCTTTTATCACTCCATAAATCTGAAAATACTGTCAACAAATAATTTTCACTGTTTGTAGAAGTAAAATGTTGTATAATGATGTATGAACAATAGATATGAATAATTTGGTGTGTGTGAAGCTGCTGAAGTGGAGATTGAGATTTAAATCTACAGATGCAAATAGATCAAAAGCATGACAAACACTTTAATGTGTATTTTGGAGGTTTTCTACTTTACTAGTCAGAGAGCACATAGAGCTCAATGAAAAAACTGGTTTTGGAAAACCTTGAATCTGTGACGGGAAGTTGCGAGTGTTTCCTCACCTGAATCTGGTGTTTGGACGGCAGCTGAACGATGGCTGTGCCATTGACCTTCCTCAGCAACACTCCACAGGTTCCTGCACACAGGAGAGTCAGTCAGGAACAACTCACTGAGTGTGTGTGTCGTGCGGTGTGTGTGTCGGACCTGCGGCGCGGATGTACTGCGCTCCTTTCCCGGGGAGCAGCTCCAGGTTGTTGATGAGTGTGCCGATGGGAAGAGCTCCGAGCGGATGGGAGTCTCCCTCTTTGGCCAGAACCGCCATGCGTCCGATGGTACTGGACGACCGGATCACGTCTCCCGCCTCCATGGTCTCCGTGGCGATGATCCAGCGCTTGCGGCTGCCACCGGCGACCAGCGCAATGTCAGCTGATCTGTGTGCACAAGGACACGTGTGAAGAGGGGCGAGGACACACGTGAGGAGGGGCGAGGACTTGAGGATGAGAGCGGCGAGGGCACACATGAGGAGGGTTAAGGACACGAGGACGAGCGTGAGGAGGAGGGGCGAGGACACGAGGACGAGCGTGAGGAGGGGCGAGGACATGAGGCGAGGGGCGAGGACACAAGGACGAGCGTGAGGAGGGGCGAGGACACAAGGACGAGCGTGAGGAGGGGCGAGGACACAAGGACGAGCGTGAGGAGGGGCAAGGACACGAGGACGAGCGTGAGGAGGGGTGAGGACACGAGGACGAGCGTGAGGAGGGGCGAGGACATGAGGCGAGGACACGAGGACGAGCGTGAGGAGGGGCGAGGACACGAGGACGAGCGTGAGGAGGGGCGAGGACGAGCGTGAGGAGGGGCGAGGACACGAGGACGAGCGTTAGGAGGGGCGAGGACATGAGGCGTGGGGTGAGGACATGAGGGCACACGTGAGGAGGGGCGAGGACACGAGGACGAGCGTGAGGAAGGGCGAGGACACGAGGACGAGCGTGAGGAGGGGCGAGGACATGAGGCGAGGGGCGAGGACATGAGGCGAGGACACGAGGGCATACGTGAGGAGGGGCAAGGACACGAGGACGAGCATGGCGAGGGGCGAGGACGAGTGTGAAGGGGCGAGGACACAAGGACGAGGGTGAGGAGGGGTGAGGACATGTGGACGAGCGTGAGGAGGGGCGAGGGGTCATGTGACTGTGGAGGGGCGAGGACACAAGGACGAGGGTGAGGACACGAGGGCACACGTGAGGAGGGGCAAGGACGCGAGGACATGAGGCGAGGGGCGAGGACACACGTGAGGAGGGACGAGGACGAGCGTGAGGAGGGGCGAGGACATGAGGCGAGGGGTGAGGACACGAGGGCACACGTGATGAGGGGCAAGGACACGAAAACGAGGGTGAGGAAGAGGCGAGGTGCGAGGACGAGTGTGAAGGGGCGAGGACACAAGGACGAGTGTGAAGGGGCGAGGACACAAGGACGAGGGTGAGGAGGCGCGAGGACACAAGGACGGGGGTGAGGAGGGACGAGGGGTCATGTGACCGTGAGGAGACACACACACACACACACACACTGACCTGCAGGGGTCATGTGACCGTGAGGACACACACACACACACACTGACCTGCAGGGGTCGTACCGCACCTCCACCACCTTCTCCACGATGGGCTGGTCCTCGCGGCCCGGCTCGTAGCGCAGACGCTGGAAGTCGATCATACGGTAGCGCTGCTTGTGTCCGCCGCCGATACCGTGAGTCACGATCCTCCCTGCAGCACAAACACTGTCAGTGTGTGTGTGTGTGTGTGTGAAAGAGAGAGAGAGAGAGTGTGTGTGTGTGTGAGAGAGAGAGAGAGAGAGTGTGTGTGTGTGTGTGAGAGAGAGAGAGAGAGAGAGAGTGTGTGTGTGTGTGTGAAAGAGAGAGAGAGTGTGTGTGTGTGTGTGAGAGAGAGAGAGAGCGAGAGAGAGTGTGTGTGTGTGTGTGAAAGAGAAAGTGTGTGTGTGTGTGTGTGTGTGTGAGAGAGAGAGAGAGAGTGTGTGTGTGTGTGTGTGTGTGTGTGTGTGTGTGTGTGTGTGTGTGTGTGTGAAAGAGAGAGAGAGAGAGTGTGGGTGTGTGTGTGAGAGAGCGAGAGAGAGAGAGTGTGTGTGTGTGTGTGTGTGTGTGTGTGTGTGTGTGTGTGTGTGTGTGTGTGTGTGTGTGTGTGTGTGTGTGACCTGTGTAATCTCGTCCCCCGGTCTTCTTCATGCCGATCGGTCGCACTGTGTATTTCTCTCTCTGTTTCCACAGGCTCCGGTTCTGACACACACACGCGCTCGTCATGAACCCGCGACTTCCGGTCAGAGCCGCGGACACACCGGACACACTCGCGATCTGAGAGACAACACGTGATTAATGATCACCTGAAGTGATGATGACTGGTAATGTGTGATGAAGAGGAGGATGAAGGTCTGACCTGCGGTGAGACGGCGCGCGACACAGAGAGCGCGCTCAGTGCGCGTGACAGCAGACCGACGCTCATCCTCAGTCTGAACACACACCGCAGACACAAGAAAAGCATTAATGCAGATAACTAATAAATGAATCAGTCACTGCATCTCAGATTAAACATGAGCAAACTGATCCATGTTAAATCACTGATCACCAGTTTAGCGCTGATAATATAAACCATGGGTCACCAAACTAAGGCCCGCGGGCCGACTCAGGCCCGCCACCCCCCTTTGACTAGCCCCCCAGCCCCCCACTACTTGAACCGGCCCTATGAGGCAATCCCCAAAGTCGTCATGGCTTTTTTTTTTTAATTGCTTTTTGGAAAATAATAACATCTGCATCTGGTATTTTGTTGAATTTTTCAGTTAAAAATGTATATTTAGTTATAAAATGAACTATATTTGCCGAATTTTCGTCACCCGACATGCTCGAGATCAAGCAGTGACAGACAATGCACGCGCAGAGAACTGTAAGTGTTCAGGACAGCAAAATGGCTAGCGTTAAACGAAAAGTTGATAGAGAGTGCAGAGTTTTCAAAGAACAGTGGACCAACGATAATTTTTTTGTTCAGTGTAAGGACCGTGCAGTTTGTATTATATGTAAAGAAAGTGTGGCGGTTTTCAAAGAATATAATCTGCATTGTCACCACGTCGTCTATACTGATTTTGATTCCCATTATTCTGTATTATTGTTGTGCTTTAGTTTTGAGCCTACTGCTCATTTAATTTTCACCTTGACCTAAAAAATATGTTTACTGAACATGCTCACTTGGATAGGCATAAGAGCTGGCTAGTTGTTCTATTACTCATGTTATTATAATTTCAATGTTTTTTTTAATTAATTAAAATATTTTATAGGTCTATTTATTTGACCTTTATTAAGTGCTGCACACAATTATTATTAATATTATTATTAATATCAACAGGCCTACCTATAATTTATAATTTTTCACTCACCTTTGCCAGTGTCTATCACCTCATCTAGGCAGATGTTTCTTACCTTGACAGCTTTGATGTTATTTTTATTAGAAAATAAATAAATGGAATATCTGTGGTATTTCAAATTAAAACAAAGTGTGAAGACTTGATTACTACTTTTGCAAACCACTAGTAAAGATAAACAAATATGTGCCAGGAATCAAGTGTTGATATAGTAGTGGGGATATAGTAGTGGGGATGGCTGTGCCAGGCTAGTAATCTCTACTACACAATGAGGCCTGCTGGTGGTCATTTTGGTCTGGGTCATACAATTCTATGTTATACAGCTGACCCGGCCCCGGCCCCCCCATCACAGTCAGGAACGATAATGTGGCCCCCAGAGAAAAAAGTTTGGTGACCCCTGATATAAACACTCACTCTCTCTCTCACTCACACACACACACACACACACACACACACACACACTCTCTCTCTCTCTCTCTCTCTCTCTCTCTCTCTCTCAATTCAGTGTGCTTTATTATCATGACAATTGTTTCAATGTATTGCCAAAGCATTTCCGATCATCATACATGTACACATACACAGAGCTGCCAACTTTTAAGTTCAGGTTGGAGTGAGGTGAGTGAGTCATCATTGAATATCAGTTCACATGTATAGCCTACTGTACTCTACTGTACTGTACATATAAGCAACACATTTATTTTGTTGAATGCAGTTTGCATTTTTAGCACTATTTTTTACTTGTCTTGCATTCATTACTTGTGTGCTTATACGAGTTTCATTAAAATATAAGATACAAATTATTAACTTTTTTTAATGAATCATTTGAAAAATCTAGTGTTTGATCATGTCTAAATATGTATTAAAATGCAAAACCTAAAAATAAGTAAGCTGTTATGACCACTCTCTAGAGCAGCTACACCAGCAGACACGTGTGTATATAGCGCCACACGGACACCTAGTGGACAAACCACGGCATTACACTTGGAAATTATTATTTTCTGGCCACAAAATGACTCTAATTTTCCTAATTTAAAACCCTTTTATCCATTTTAACCTTAAATACTGCACTACCTGTAATATACATAATAAAAAAAAATATGATTTTAAGTTGTCATTAATGGACCATAAGTATTGTACAAATAGTATTTAGTACCGAAAGATCTCCTCAACATATTTAATACATATTATTGAACTAAAATATAGAACATTTATTTAATTAAAAAATAGTTAATGTGGCCACATTTGTCCACCAATGAGCATGAGTGTGACCAATAAGTAAGGAATAAATACAAGAAAAACATTAATGTTGCCTCTCCAGAATAAATGATAGTGTAAGTGTCTTCGGCGTAATAACCGAGGCTCACTGTGTGTGTGTGTGTGTGTGTGTGTAAAGCATTCAGATACTGACAGCGCTGGTTCTGTCTGGAACTAATCTGACCGTTTGTCGGCGACATTTGTTTCTGATCTTTGTTTCATATCTCATATTCTCACTGTGAGATTTGCTGAAAGCGTGAGAGTTGGAAACCCTGTAATAATATACATACACAAAATAAAATCAATCTCTCTCTAGCAGACAGAAGCACATGCGATCACTCACCGCGAACTACAGGTCCACTCACTCAAAACATGAATATAATAATATTAATAATCCACACTCGCTGTCCTTCAGCTCGCGGCGTCGCGCATAACTCGCGTCACAGTCTCTTTCTCTTTCGCGTTCTCGCCAGCGGGCACTGCGCGCGCCACCGCCACCTGCTGTTCACTGAGAGGAACACCTGACACAACACACATAGTTATTTTGTATACGTATGTTATATTGTTGATGCTTATAATTATTGTTTTCCTGTAACAAATGGCTCTTATAATAATTAATAATGCGGAGGAAACCGCTGAGGGGAATGTTATTCGAACATGCTTTCTTCTGTCCTCTATAATCCACCTTCTCATAATGTTAAGTTTGATGATGAATTAAATGTTATAGTTAAACAACTGGACTCTTACAGAGAGACAATATGCTATGGAGACTACAACATTAACTGGTCTGACAAAAACTGTAAACATAAACTCAAAGCACTTATGACAAAATTCAACTATCGACAAATGATTGAAGGACCCACAAGAATAACAAGGCAGACTAAGACCCTCATTGACTTGGCGTTTACTAACAGACCTGAACGAATAACAAGGATTTATCATTTGATAACTGAACTCTCGGACCACAGCATGACTTCAGCTGTCAGGAAACTGAGGAAGAAGCGCCTGCAGTACTTTAGTAAACCTGATCATGAAAAAATACAATTCATTATTCCTAAAAGTAGAATTGTGCAATTTGAAAGAGAGCTTAAAAACATAAACAAATGATGACACTAGATGATGTAGAGGAGTGTGGTAATTCTATGACCACTTAATGGAAAAATGTACAAAGCAAATAAAATCTAAACAAAAAGATTCTACGGTGCCCTGGATGAATAATGAAATACGAAAACTCATGAAAAAGCGAGATTTAGCTTTGAAAACATCTTTAAGATCTAAACTTAATACCGATCTCCTGACTTACAGAAGTTTAAGGAATAAAGTCGTATTTGAGCTGCGGAAAGCAAAAGTGACATATTACACTCATCTAATGTTACACACTCATCTAATGTTACACATATTTGTAACGATAACCAGCTGGAGTGCCCTTGAAAGCCTCCAGAGGGCACTCCACACCAGACTATCATGTTTCACTCACAAACTACATTTCCCATAACTCACTGCCCGGACTCATCATCACTTATCACTGATCACATTCACCTGTACCTCATTCACTGATTGCATTCACCTGTCTCATCCTGTTAGTCTGTCTATTTATACCGTGTTCATTCATTCACTCACTGCGAAGTCTTGTATGTTATTACACTGCATTTCTGAGCGTTTCCTTTGTTGTCATTGTTCCTGGTTCTTGATCTCTGCCCGTGTCCTGGTTTTCCTGTTTCTGCCTCACCCTCTGGATTTGTCTGTTTGTTGGATTGCCTGCCTGTGTATGACCTTTGCCTGGATTTTGACTACGACTCTGTATAACCCTTTAAATAAAACTGCATTTGGATCCTCAACCTTCTTGTCTCGGAGCAGTACGTAACAGAAGACTTCGCCACCATGGATCCAGCAGTTTGTCTCTTCGACCTCCGCCAAGGCAACCGTCCAATTGAGGATTTTGTCAAGGAGTTTTGTGAGCTTAGCCATGGGGTTAACTTTAATGATGCAGTCTTAAAGGACATTTTTCGCCATGGACTTAATGACATTCTAAACTACCTCATGCCTGACAATACCCCTCACTGGACTTTAGTTGGATATATAAACCTTGCCCTTTTACTGAGCAGCTCATCATTTACTGTGGGCTTTACGGATGTGGAGCCTCGCAAGCCTAAGGTATCCTCTACGCCTGAGCCACTTCATGTCATGCCTACTCTAATGTTGGCAACTCCTGTGCTAAGACCGCTCACCAGCGCAGTCACACCAGAGCCTCATCCCGCCATGGCATCTGCAGAGCCTGCGCTTCACGTCAGCCCTGCCGAGCCTGAGCTTCTCCTCGTCAGCCCTGCCGAGCCTGCGCTTCACGCCAGTCCAGCCGAGCCTGCACTTCACGCCAGTCCAGCCGAGCCTGCACTTCACGCCAGTCCAGCCGAGCCTGCACTTCACGCCAGTCCAGCCGAGCCCGCACTTCACGCCAAATCTGCCGAAGCCAAGGCAGTATGCGTCATGCCCGCCGCCCCTGAGACTGAGAGCGTCATGCCCGCCGCGCCTGAGACAGCAAGCGACATGCCCGCCAAGCTAGAGCCTTCACCGCTGGTCTCGTCCAGCACAGAGCCTTCTTCATTGCCGCTGGTCCTGTCCAGCTCAGAGCCCTCTTCTTCGCTGGATCTGCCCAGCACAGAGCCCTCACCGCTGGATCTGCCCAGCACAGAGCCCTCACCGCTGGATCTGCCCAGCACAGAGCCCTCATCGCTGGTCCTGCCCAGCTCAAAGCCCTCGCCGCCACTGGTCCCGTCAAGCTCAGAGAGCGCTGATCCTGACCCAGAGACTGAGCTTCACGTCACTTCTGCCGACCCAGAGACTGAGCTTCACGTCACTTCTGCCGACCCAGAGACTGAGCTTCACGTCACTTCTGCCGACCCAGAGACTGAGCTTCACGTCACTTCTGCCGACCCAGAGACTGAGCTTCACGTCACTTCTGCCGACCCAGAGACTGAGCTTCACGTCACTTCTGCCGACCCAGAGACTGAGCTTCACGTCACGTCAGCCGATCCAGAGACTGAGCTTCACATCACGTCCGCCCATCAAGAGTCTCGTCCCGCCGAGACTGAATCTGTTCCTGAGCCTGAATCTGATCCTGATACTGAGCCTGAATCTGTTCCTCTTCCTCTTTCTGCGCCTGTGTCTTTGGACAAGATGGCCGACTCCACGCCTGTGTCTTTGGACAAGATGGCCAACTCCACGCCTGTGTCTTCGGACAAGATGGCCGACTCCACGCCTGTGTCTTCGGACAAGATGGCCGACTCCACGCCTGTGTCTTCGGACAAGATGGCCGACTCCACGCCTGTGTCTTCGGACAAGATGGCCGAAACCACGCCTGTGTCTCAGGACAAGATGGCCACCGCCGAGCCAGTGTCTCAGGACAAGATGGCCACCGCCGAGCCAGTGTCTCTGGACAAGATGGTCTCCGCTGAGCCAGTGTCTCAGGACAAGATGGTCGCCGCCGAGCCAGCGTCTCAGGACAAGATGGTCTCCGCCGAGCCAGTGTCTTCGGACAAGATAGTAGCCGCTGCCACAGTGTCTGTCCCTGAGCCGGTGTCTGTCCCTGAGCCGGTGTCTGTCCCTGAGCCGGTGTCTGTCCCTGAGCCGGTGTCTGTCCCTGAGCCGGTGTCTGTCCCTGAGCCGGTGTCTGTCCCTGAGCCGGTGTCTGTCCCTGAGCCGGTGTCTGTCCCTGAGCCGGTGTCTGTCCCTGAGCCGGTGTCTGTTCCTGTCCCTGAGCCGGTGTCTGTTCCTGTGCCCTGAGCCGGTGTCTGTTCCTGTGCCCTGGCCGCCTGAAGGGTCGTCTCCGCCCTGGCCGCCTGAAGGGTCGTCTCCGCCCTGGCCGCCTGAAGGGTCGTCTCCGCCCTGGCCGCCTGAAGGGTCGTCTCCGCCCTGGCCGCCTGAAGGGTCGTCTCCTCCCTGGCCGCCTGAAGGGTCGTCTCCGCCCTGGTCGCCTGCACAGCCTGCTCCTCCCTGGTCGCCTGCACGGTCGTCTCCGCCCTGGTCGCCTGCACAGCCTGCTCCTCCCTGGTCGCCTGCACAGCCTGCTCCGCCCTGGTTGCCTGCTCTGCCTGCTCCATTCTGGCCTCCCGTATTACCGCAGTCTCAAGGTCCTCTTCCGCTCCACGGACCTGGCCCTCCATCCCGCCCCCGGATCCGCCTCCGGGCCACCTCCCACCTGGACAGTTTTGGAGCGTCTGGAAGCCGCTCTTTGGGGAGGGGCTATGTAACGATAACCAGCTGGAGTGCCCTTGAAAGCCTCCAGAGGGCACTCCACACCAGACTATCATGTTTCACTCACAAACTACATTTCCCATAACTCACTGCCCGGACTCATCACTGATCACATTCACCTGTACCTCATTCACTGATTGCATTCACCTGTCTCATCCTGTTAGTCTGTCTATTTATACCGTATTCATTCACTCACTGCGAAGTCTTGTATGTTATTACACTGCATTTCTGAGCGTTTCCTTTGTTGTCATTGTTCCTGGTTCTTGATCTCTGCCCGTGTCCTGGTTTTCCTGTTTCTGCCTCACCCTCTGGATTTGTCTGTTTGTTGGATTGCCTGCCTGTGTATGACCTTTGCCTGGATTTTGACTACGACTCTGTATAACCCTTTAAATAAAACTGCATTTGGATCCTCAACCTTCTTGTCTCGGAGCAGTACGTAACAATATTACACTCTAATGTGACACATATTACACTCATCTAATGTTACACATATTACACTCATCTAATGTTACACACTCATCTAATGTTACACACTCATCTAATGTTACACATATTACATCATCTAATGTTACACATATTACACTCATCTAATGTTACACACTCATCTAATGTTACACATATTACGCTCATCTAATGTGACACATATTACACTCATCTAATGTGACACATATTACACTCATCTAATGTTACACACATTACACTCATCTAATGTTACACATATTACACTCATCTAATGTTACACATATTACGCTCATCTAATGTTACACATATTACGCTCATCTAATGTGACACACATTACACTCATCTAATGTTACACACTCATCTAATGTTACACATATTACGCTCATCTAATGTTACACATATTACGCTCATCTAATGTGACACATATTACACTCATCTAATGTTACACATATTACACTCATCTAATGTTACACATATTACACTCATCTAATGTTACACATATTACACTCATCTAATGTTACACATATTACACTCATCTAATGTTACACATATTACATCATCTAATGTTACACATATTACACTCATCTAATGTTACACATATTACATCATCTAATGTTACACATATTACACTCATCTAATGTTACACATATTACATCATCTAATGTTACACATATTACACTCATCTAATGTTACACATATTACATCATCTAATGTTACACATATTACGCTCATCTAATGTGACACATATTACACTCATCTAATGTTACACATATTACACTCATCTAATGTTACACATATTACACTCATCTAATGTTACACATATTACACTCATCTAATGTTACACATATTACACTCATCTAATGTTACACACTCATCTAATGTTACACATATTACACTCATCTAATGTTACACATATTACGCTCATCTAATGTTACACATATTATGCTCATCTAATGTGACACATATTACACTCATCTAATGTTACACATATTACACTCATCTAATGTTACACATATTACACTAATCTAATGTTACACATATTACACTCTAATGTGACACATATTACACTCATCTAATGTTACACACTCATCTAATGTTACACATATTACACTCATCTAATGTGACACATATTACACTCATCTAATGTTACACATATTACACTCATCTAATGTTACACATTACACTCTAATGTGACACATATTACACTCATCTAATGTTACACATATTACACTCATCTAATGTTACACATATTACACTCATCTAATGTTACACATATACACTCATCTAATGTTACACATATTACACATATTACACATATTACACTCATCTAATGTTACACATATTACACTCATCTAATGTTACACATATTACACTCATCTAATGTTACACATATTACACTCAAATCATTTTATTTTGTTTAGAAAGCCTTTCTAGGGACCTGAGATGCAAATTAGCTTTTGCTATACTCTCTATGTGCAATACATATTTTCCAGTTTTGACTGGGATCATGTTTTTTTTGTACTGTCCCTATACAAATAAACTTATAAATAAATAAAATAAAATATTTGATAGTGCTAAAGGCAACAATAATTCACTTTGGAGGCATTTAAATAATCTGACTAATAAATCAAATAAATACAAAAAGATTACAGAACTTAACATTACTGGTAATAGTATAACCGATTATGGCATAATGTGCCATTATGGCTGATGAATTAAATTCATATTTTGTACAATCTGTTGAAGAATTAACAAAAGAATTCCAGCCTGTCAATCCTCTCATCATTCATTGAGTGTCACCTCAACAGATTCCTTTAATATTAAAGAGGTGTCGGATACAAAAGTTGCAGAAATAATCAATAAACTTCAAATTCCTGAGCCACTAAGTTCATTTATTGAGAGACAGAGCAGCACTCGAGTCACTAGGAGCTTCACAAATCATGACAAATCCCATATTGCAGGACCAGCTTTGGTCAGACGACCTTCTCTGTGAAGAGCTCCAGACTCTGGCACTCATTACCATCTGACATCAAGACTGTACTGGACTTTAAAGTGTTTACTTCCAGGCTAAAAAACTGGTTAAAAACAAACCAAAAGTGTACTCATTTTTAATGATTGTAAGTAGGTAAGAGTTGTATATGATATGCATGTTTATATCATGTTTATATATATATATATATATATATATATATATATTTTTTTTTTGAGGTAGTGTAGTATGTCAATTTTACGGGTAAATTTCATGGGTAAATTTTATTGTGTATAAAGGTCCAACCAGGGACAGGAGTTGTTTATATATCATGTTTATATTGTTTTAAATTGAAATAGTGAAGTATGTAAATTCTATTGTGTCTAAAAGCCCAACCAGGGACAGGAGTTGAAAATTAGCATTTGCTATAAACTTTTTATGCAGCACTTCAGTGACAAGCTTGCTTTGACACTATGTTTGTTTGCATTGTCCCTGTCAAATAAAAATAAAATAAAAAATTTTTTAACTGAAGGTGGTTTGTTGTCAGAAGATGAAAGCCACGCCCACCGGAGAACAGAAAGCCACGCCCACATGAGCACAGAAAGCCACGCCCACATGAACACAGAAAGCCGCGCCCACCTGAGAACGCCGCCTGATGAGTGACGTCATTTCTAGCGACGCGTCCGTGTTTGTGCGCATGCGCAGTGTCACATCCACAGTGGACATCTTGGATTTAAAGCGACTCCGAACGAATCCGGACAAAAGCAACGATTTCAGGTGTGAGATCTCTCTCTCTAAAGCGCGTTCACGGTGATGTGTGTTATATAAGTGTGTGTGTGAGCCGCTCGAGACGTGTGTTTGGTGGTGAAGCGCGTTTCGCGGTGTGTGAGAGATGAAGCAGCCGCTGAGGTGTGTGTGTGTGTGAGTGTGAGTGACTGAATAGTGTTCTGGATCCTCACACACTCGATATACACTAGTGTGCTGTCTATAGAGTCTGGACGAACAAATGCTGCCCGCCTGTCGATGCCATCTGGACTGGCAGACTATATATAATAATGTGGTGTGTGTGTGTGTGTGTGTGTGTGAGAGAGAGAGAGAGAGAGAGTGTGAGAGAGTGAGTATTTATATTTATGATCAGATTATATATATATATATATATATACAGGGTGCGATTTGCCGGGGGGGATGCGTGGGATTTCCCCCTTTCTGGTCAATGTATCCCTGCCTCTGCTTAATTATTTTTATCCCCGGTGGGGATAAATTTATCCCCCCCTCAAAGTGATCAGTGCTACTACACTAGTGGCGAGGCGGATCACAAAACTTATCACGGATCCGTGGTTTGATTAAAATCCTTTTTATTTTAAAATGCGCTACTTTGACTGGCTCCGCAGCCTCTCTGTAACCACCACTCTGCAGACTTGCTCAATGTCCCGCCCACGGCGCTATATGATTGGTTACACCTCACGAGTAATAGCCTATCAACACTTGCGAGACGGTTGCAGGTCTTTTTTTACGCTGCATATGCAGCATATTACTGAAGCGGGAATAAACATCACAATCTGATTATCTGTTTCTATGATGACAAGCAGAGTTAGTGCTGAACTTGCACATACGGTGTTTTACTCAACTGAGGCTAAGCAAAGGTTTTTTGATTACTCACTCACTCTTGAGTGTCTGGCGTGAGTGATTTCAATGTTAAGTCAATGTAAAGACGCGTTTACGCGCGTCTAGAGGTCCTGCGGCGCGATGCGTGTCGCGCGGCGCGGTAGACGCGAAGCCCGAATGAGGCGAATTGACTTTGTCGGCCCGGCCCGACACATTAACTGTATGTTATGAGCCCGAGCCCAATTTAAACCCAGGGGTGGCGCCAGGGAAGTTGAGATGAAGCAAAGATGAAGTTGACGATCGCCATTTCCGTAGTGAATGCGCATATATGGAGAAATGCATGGATTACATCAGAGTGTTGCCTATTTCTTTTCGTTTTGAATTGTTTCGTTTAAAGACATTTCAAGCGTTCTTTAGATATATTTCTTAATATTCTCTTTGAGGCATACACTTAGTTTCGGTTAATTTATGATGAGATCCGCTCAAGTTATCATGCAGTGCAAGTAACCGCGGCGGCGCCTCTGATTATAGCCTTTGTCTGCTATATTTGCTTCTTATTTATTAAATACACGCAATTCGTTGATGAAAAATGTATTAAAATTAAGATACAATTTATACAGAACGAAATTCACTTTAAAGAAAGGCTTTCTACAAAACAAAACTTAATGAAATAGTCAAAATCATGTCTAACCCACTCCAAGTCTCCCGATATATACTGCACATCCTATCTTACTCGTGCTGCTGTTCACTTTTCATAAATCAACATAGATGGAAAAAAATAACAATAATATTTTAACAAATATGAAACTAAATGAGCTTATTTAATGGCTACAACACATATAGTAGGCCTATACAGACACTCTATTTGTACAAATTGCTGCACATTCATTTACTGCTTCTGAATTTTGCACACATAAGTTGAAAGGCATTTGTTTGTGCATAGTAAAACATATCTGCAACATTTATCAAGTTCACGGATATTGTGCGTGCATTTATTAATTATTATCATAATGAATAATGCAACAAGGACAAATCATGTAAACTGCCTTGTTTGTTTATTCAGAATGAAATGGATCGCAAATGGATCTGAAAGAAGAAACGTAAAAAATAAATAAAATAAAATAAAAATAAAACGTGAAAAATGATGAACACAGAAACAGTGTTGTTTTTGGCAGCCCTTTTAGTTTTAGTCTTAGTCTTAGTCTTTTGGACGAAAATGCTTTTTAGTTTTAGTCACATTTTAGTCACTTATAAACTTGATAGTTTTAGTCAAGTTTTAGTCGACGAAAACGCAAAAAGGTTTTAGTCAAGTTTTAGTCAATTTTTGTAAAAAAAAAAAAAGTAGTCTTTAACAAATTAATTTAGGTTAAAAAGTATTGGAAATGGGCTTAGGTTTGACAGGTTGTACTGTAGCAAGTGTTGCAATTCATAAAACAACAGTTAACCTTAAAACATTTGCATA